>ML784259.1:3514-31358 GCA_009831015.1 Picea engelmannii
TGATTTCACCCTCTGATCTTCATTCATTTACTATCTCATACATCTAGATTTATTATACTATCATTCTTACCCATGCATGTGAAATATCAGATCTAACTAATTCATTCATTCATTTATCTAACATCTAATCATCAACACCAAAGAAGACACATCACATTTCGTCGCATAACATAGGGTCTACCGTGCTTCACCCCTCCTAGGCTATGTCCAAAAATATTTGGCTATTATGCTCTTTTATTATTTTGGTTCCAACACTACAGTTTTTTGCGCCTTACAACTCTCCATCAAAATAGGTTGAGATCTTACAATGAGGTGAACTAGATCGCACGAGGATCCTCAGCCTGCAATATAACCCTCAAGATATACCTTTTTCCCTCTCCTCATCTCAACAGATGAGCTAAGTCCCAGTTCATGCAAAGGTTGTACCTCCCACCCACCCTATGAGCTAGTTTTATATAAAAACGCACTTAAAACTAGATCGGAGTAACAGTATGATAACAATGAAAAACAACATGACATCCAACTCTGAACCTCTGAACAACAGAACGATAGCACAACAACACCCCTACCTAGACCTCCTAGTTACCTACTTATACGTGTTCTTGTCTTACTAGCCATTACATCTTCTTACCAAAACCCTAACCCTAGCATGGTTAGGTCTTCTTTCATGTGTGGCTTGCATGCTTTCCTCTTCTGCATGCACATTTTCCTTGTGTATGTTGATTTTCCTGCCAGTTGTCTTCAGCTTTATTCTCCAAAATTATTTTTTATTACAAAATGGACCTGCACCAAACACAACATCATATCAAGACACAAGTTTTATGTGGTTCACCCCAATCATGGGCTATTTCCACAATGGTTGGATTCTTATATTATTCATTCACAAATATCTTACAGTTGTACACTATGCTTACAAAATGTGCAACAGTGACATTACCCAAATCTACCTAGTCATTATGTTGCAATGCGACTCTGCCCCCAAAAACCCCAGTTATACATATGTATACTTAGCATAGCCTGAACTCTTTTATCCTACATGAACTCATTCTCCTCATATATCTAAATTATGAACCCCCTCTACCCAAAAACCCTTTACATATTTATACTTAAAAGTATGGCTAAGCCCATTACACTCTTAGTTACAAAGTGGACAAAATGTCCCCAAAACTCCTAATGGTTTAGAACTGTTTTCCGCCTTTTACGCGTCGCTCTGTCACTTTTCCTTTTGTTGTGTGCTTTGACTCCTTAAAATCCCTTCGCATCGCACATTTTCTTCCAACTTATAATTGCCTTTTATTCTTTGAATTGTTGCGGTGAAGATCCCAAAACTTTACCAAAACTAATCCAAAATTCTCATCCAACAATGTCCCATCTAAGCAAGTTTTGGTATAAAATGTACAACCCTCTGGCCTTGTACACAAAAAGTTGTGAATAAATTCTCTAGATGACAATGGTGGAAATATAACTGAGCATTATTGCACAGTGATGTTATGTAATACAAAAAATATATGGGTGTGTTTATGTGATAATAATAATCATACTCAATGTGATATCTACAACAACATGTGTTGCAAATTGTGTTTATTCGAACATACCAAGGCTTGCATTTATGGAAAGATATTTGGCCCAAGTTAAGTGCACTATGTATTGTCTTGAATCTCCCATACAATTGTGTCTGTGTAATGTCAAGAAAGTGTTTAATATGGGGTTCATGGTCCCTAGATCCCCTTCTCAATTTTAGTACATATTTTTGGTTGGAAGAAGGCCCAGTGTTCTCATGCCAGAAAGATTGTACTAGTCCTTTAACTGCTCCAATTAACTTCATGTAAAAACTAGGTAGCCTACTATTGAAGGCCCAAAAATCTATTGGGCCAACTATGTTGAGGCTATCTCATCTATTATAATACCTTCTAAAGGTTTTGATATTTCATTTTGTGAGATGAGAGGTTTGTTGTAGAAAACAATGTTTTATTGTGATCTTGCTAACAATTGATTGTGACAAGACACATCGGTTTGCATTACGGTCTTTAGAACGAGATTTATTACTAATTTTTTGAAAAGAATCGACAAGGTTACTAACAATATGATGACTTGTTTCTAAAATTTTGACTGTTTTAATGCCTAAAATTCTCCTAACAACAATCAAAATTCTAGATTTAAAAAAATAATAATAATAATTGACATTTAGTGCCATCAGATTTTGGTTCAAAATATTCTTTAATGGTTTTATAAGAATGATAACGAATAGTCTATTTAGGTAACTTACCTTCAATTGATTCTAGACTATTTTCATCAACTTGAATGTGTTTAGGATTTCTTCGTCACAAACTACTCAATCTAGGTAGGGATGATGAACCCTTATTCTAGCATTGTTGACCTCCCTATTGTGGAGTTAACAATGTTGCATTTCTTTCCCTTTCAATCACTCACGGATCAATTCTAGGAGGAGAGTGGACATACCCATGACTAGTTTCTAGAGCGTCTAATTGTCCAACAAGAGGTTGCACCATAGGAACTTTTTCACTAGAATTTTGTGCACCAGTTGCATCTCTAGTTTCATCCATTGTATAATCAGCTCCAAGCAAATCCTCCATAATCTAGTCATCCACAACAACTTGTCTTGATGAGATACTGATTTGAGGTACAATAGAAGTTTAAACTATATTGGTCTCTACTGAACTCTTGTGCTTTTCTTGTGGTGATGGAGGAGAAACAACAACGGTATCTATTCCGCTAGAGATTGGATTTCCCTCTTCTAAAATCCTTCATTTTGATATATGTAACCTTTCCTTTTCTCTTTCTTCATTTACCTTTTCAATGGGTATTTCTTTCCTCGAGGAATTTCTACCTTGATTTCATAGGTTCCCCATGTTTAAAGAGAAAAATTGGCTTCAAAGCACACCACAACAAATTTGTCTTGGTATTACACAAGAAGACAAAACTAACAATTCCAATTCCAGTCAGACAAATTTGTCTTGGTATTACACAAGAAAACATAACTAACAATTCCAATTCCAATTGGAAAAAAATGTCCTGATATTACACAAGAAGACACAACTAACAATTCCAATTGGACAAATTTGTCTTAGTATTACACAAAAAGACACAACTAACAATTCCAATTCCAATTGGAAAAATTTGTCTTGGTATTACACAAGAAGACATAACTAACAATTCCAATTCCAATTGGACAAATTTGTCTTCCAATTCTTCCCACAATAGTTTTCAAATAAAACAAAATTGTCTATGAATTAAAAAACAATACAAAAAGAACAAAAACCTATTTGTTCTTGCTATTATTATGTGGATATGTTGGGCTTGTTCGCATTTTTGAGATATATGAGGTTGAGGAGTGTGCTTCGCACATAAAACTACCCAGCTTGTGTATGTGAGGGATCAGAATAGGCCCTCCAATTCTTAATATTTCAGCTTGGTATCCCTCGATGTCCTTAGTTTTCTCGTTTTCAAGTTATTGGGTATGTATTATATTATTTTCATGTGTGTGTGTGTGGGCGGGTCAGATTCAACAACTGTGTCTGACAATCCCAACTTCCTTCTTTCTTTGTGTCATGTGTATCGGGCACTTTCCTAGGGGGGTCCCAGGGGGGGGCAGGTCCCCCCCCCCCCCTAGTTACGTGCAGTTTTTGGCTCTGGGCGGTAGCTCGAAGCCGGCGGGGTTCGAGATAGTGCCCCGAAAAAAAAAATTGGGTGGTTTTTGCTATTTTAACGAATTTTGTTATTTTTAGTGGTTTTCTAAATTAATCATGAATTAAGGGATTAGGGTTTTGGTAGCTATAGAATACCTAAAATATTGTATATATTGTATTGTGAATGGTTAAATTAATATAATGAAGAGTTGAATGGCATGGCACCGTGGAAGGTTGGTTTTCTCCCAGTTAAGGGTTTCCAGCGTAAATCTTTGTGTATTGTGTGTATGAGCCATTGATTAATTTTTGTTTTGCTTAAGAATTTGTATGCATTTCTTTACTTCACAAGTTTAAAACTTACAGAAGTCCCTTAACCACAATCTTTATGTCTTCTATACAAAAAACATCATCTTTTATAGAACGTTTTGGGATTTTTTCCAAGACATTATGGGATTCATAAATATTTTTAAGGTAGGAATTCCAATCTGTCGAGGGAATCATAGCATTTTCTTTACTTTTACGAGTCAGAATTTGCCTCCAAAATTTATTTGGATCTAGCTTAGAAAGGTGCAAAAGATTCTCTTGCTTTCTATTTATGTAGTGCATTTTTTTCATTAGGGCTTTGTATATATTAATATTATCATATATCAAAAGCTCATTACAGGAATCCCTAATGGATTTTTTAGCTAGTTTACACTCGTTATCATACCAAGGGTTGGAAATTATATTCTTATTTTTACACAACACTTTGATAGAGAATGTTTTTATGGAGGTAGAGGGGATTGTTGTAAACTTATGATAGATTTATACAATATTGTTTTTATGTGATATAAGCTCTAGTTTGGTGTTTAAGTCCTTTAAAAAGATATTAGTTTTGTTTTTTGTCAAAAAGAAGGTACCTTTGGTTACCAAAGTTGTATTCAAGGGGTTTTTTTGTTCATGATAAAGTTTAGTGTTATGGTTAAAGGTCTATGATCAAAGTAAGGCTCATATGTTTATTATTATAAAATTTATAATCTCAATTATGTGTACCTATGTTATTAACATATGTTAATATAAGAAGATATCATAAAAAAATATCCGCAAAAAAGACAAAGGCATAAGTTAAAGTATTATCTTGACTAAGCTCACGTCGGAATGTTTCATAATATTTTGATTTGACTTAGTATTAGTTGTTGGCTTGGTTAGGTAGGGCTTGGATAAAATGCAGACAACATTGGCATAAGGAAAAGAAACAAAGGTAAATTTTGTTGGTGGATTGATGAGATTGATGATATTAGAAAAGGTTAATTTGAACTGGGGATTTCTTTAAGGTAAGTGGAATGGAAGCCAAATGGAAAGGGTTATCAAAGTTTGAAGAAATTTTGAGGGAACTGTTTAGCTACAACAGTTCCTTCACAACAATCAATAGACTATGAACCAATAAAAGTGTTGAAAACTAAAGTTGAAATCCCATAACAGATCAACAAGGAAGATGAGGAGGAGTAGAAGAAGGAGAAAATAGATAAATGGCATGAAGTAGAGACTAGGCCACGAGAGTCATCCCAAAATATTGACCCATAAGACAAAGGTGAGAGAAATATTGGAAAGGAAACTCCTAAAAAACAATTCCTCCTCTAGAGAGCCCATTTAAATATCAATCATTACTTCCAGAACATAATGAAAATCAATATAGGGATAGATATGATACTACCGAGAAATATAAGGGTGAATACATTGACAATAATGGCAAGGAGAATCAAGAAGATAACACTAAGAAAGGTAAGGGGGGAAATACTGATAACAATGGAGACGAAGACCCTAGAAAGGATGATGGAAAATATAAAGGAAATTAAGAATCTGAAAAAAAAAATCAAGATAAACATGTAGGGAAAGACAGACACAAGGAGCAATAGAAGATGAAACTGAAAGAAAAAATAAAACAATGCACAGGAAGGAAACCACATCTTCAGTTACCATTTTCATAACATTCAAACTAGTTGGCTCATCCAAACCAACAACAAAAAATGATCTTTGATCTGTCAGTAGTAGTTGAAACCCAAATTTTTTATCTTTACAACAAAGCTACAAATAATTTGACAAATAGATGGAAAATGGAAATGAAGGATGGAGATCGACTATCAGAAAGAAAGGATAAAGAGAAAGAGGTATTTCATGACTGCATAACACTAGTAAAAGAAAAACTTGGTATGGAACAGTTGATTGAGTAGATAGACCCCTTGGAATCTATCAAGAGACTAATCGAGGTGGTGGTCAAGGTGAATGTTTTTGTAACATACCCAGCCACCCACAGGCGAGGCAATGCCACTAAAATAGGCTACAACACACCCAGCCACCAGCATGCAGGGCACGTTGCAGTCCCAAGACTCAGTTCTTTGATCTTATCTCGAAAAAAATAACTTATCAACAATGTTAGAAGCATGCACACCACATGCATAAGACAAGATACATGCCATAGCATAAAAGAGATAAACAATGTGCCATGCACAAAAAATAATCAACAGATAGGCACATTAAAAATACATATCTCATACATAATTAAATACACAACAGAATAACATTATACAAAAAACACAGAGAGAACTTATCTTTGCAAGTAAATGTTCACCAACTGGCTGCAAACCAAGGATGTTCCTCCCAGCCATAGACATTGTTGTTCATTTACTTTCAACAGCAGGTCACCCCCAAGCCAGGGCTATGAATCCACAAGGATTGGTCCTAGGCCAAGTCTAAACACACGATAGTTGGCTAAGTAGCTCTCAGGTTTCCCAACCTCACAGCAAATCCTAATTTCCAACTCTATTTCCCCCTCAGCCTGCACAACCCCAAGAAATGAACACCTTTCTATGCCATGCAGTCCCTCAGGTTGTTCCATTTCTATCGAGGACTCCAGTGCTATTGGTTAGGAAATATCCCTACTGGAAACTCCAAGGACTTTCAGTAGTGGACAATTCCATCTAAACTGTCATCAGTCTCATAACTAATAGGCCTCTCACAACTCAAGCTATCACGGGCCTTTCATCACTCACAACAATCCAAGTACACCAGCTCTCTTCTACCCAATATGCACAACCCCAAGAGAATGGACCCCCTTCTCTGACACGTAGTCCCTCAAGTTGTCCATCTCCTTCCAAGGCTCCAGTGTTTCTGGTTAAGAATATCCCTGTTGGGACTTTCAGGACTTGTAGTTGTGGACAATTCCATCTGAACTGCCATCAAGCTCATGCACACAGGAATCAATTCCCTCCTGGAATGATCAATAAATCATTACATCCATTCAGTGATGGCTCTCCTCTTCCTGCCATTTGTTTCCATGCTCATCCCAAGAGCACATGAACTAACAGTAGTGAGTGAAGAGGAAGAAGAACAAGAGAACAAAATGAACCAGGGGAAGAAGACGAAGAAGAGGAATAAGAAGAAGAAGAAAAAGAAGAAGACCCAAAATAGCCCCCAAGGGATGTTTAAATCACATGAAGACAAGAGCCACATGGCCTCCCTCCCAAGAATCTCAGGTAACCCCTTTTCTCCATAAAAATAAATTATGGGTAAATAAATAATAATAATAATAAATTAGCCCCTCAAGCCCCCTCTCTCATGGAATCATAGCCCCCTATCTCTTTTTTCCTTGTCGATCTTGCAACCAGTGGTGTATTTTATTAATGTATATGAAGTATTACATTTCCTAGGCACTCTGACCCCCTTTTCAACTTTATCGACTCACCAACCTAAGTCATATTTACATAATACATTATAGTTCATAAGGGTTAGAATCGGGATGTTACATCCCCCTCCCCTTATTTTGGCATTGTCCTCCATGCACAACACCATTTCAATGTTATTAACATTACAAATCCAAGCCCTCTGGCCTTAATACACATAGGAAATCCAGCCCAATCTTATATACATAGGCACTATAGCCTAAATTTAAACATGTATACATAGGCATTTTGACCCAAAACATGTATAATGATCTTCAGAATTTATATTTCTGGAAGCAGTTCCAACCAACAAGCTCTCCTTCCCTCTCAGCCCTGCACAACCCAAAGAAATGAACCCCTTTCTCTACCATGCAGTCCCTCAAGTTGTTCCACTTATCTCCAGGGCTTCAGTGCACTCGACCAGGAATTTTTAGAGTTGTGTCTTCCAGAACTCCAGTTGCAATAAGTCCATTGGACTTTCCTCATTCTATTCCCTTGTCATTCAGTTGCTCCAGCATCACCTTATTTTCTCTCATAGTCTAGTACTTTTCTAGATCTTCATCATTCATCATTCTCCTACAACATGTCAAATCAGCAAGCATATCAATTCACAATTTGTGCATAAAATTTTCATTTTTCTCATAATCTAAGAGTAAATTTTCATAATCCAATACAATACTTATCTGTTTGGTTCACGGATCTGCATCCATATGGTTGTCTCATTAACTTGGTTCATTGTTTTCCTTTGACATATGGCTTGATGAAGAAAATGATACTAGAGTGTTGCAATGGCAGGGCTCTAGTACAATGCTTCAAAGGTAGGGTTTCTAGCACAATCTAGTAGGTAAAAAATTGTTAAAACAAGGACAATAACATGTGCTTGTTCTCCTAGGGTTTTAAACTAGCAATTTCATAATCTTGGAATATATTCAAAGTAAATGTACCATAACCATTCAAAGCAAATAAGGATTTCAAAAATTCACTTACATTCACCAAGAATAATCTAGCAATAATCCTAGTTGAAGATTTTCCACCAAGAAAAATGCCAAGAAACACCAAATTTATCCTCCTCCAAGAAGTGTGCCTAAAATTTCAGCCAATAACCCTCAAGTAGGGCGCAAATTTCAGACCTCACTTGTGTGAGTGAAAGTTGATGAAAAAATACAAGGGGAAAATCCCTTATTTATACAATGAAAATGACCTTTAATTTACAAAATTAAGTCAAAAAGGTCGACATGGCCAGTTTACATGAGAAGATTCATTTTTACATAAATTTGACAATTAAAACCCTAATTTGATCTTTTTAGGGTGACTTCATGCCCCTCCTAGGGTGACGTTAGCCTCTCTGATGGAACGTTGGCCCTCCAAGTGAAACTTTGGGGCTCAAACCCCCTCAAGAGATGCCACACGTGCCAACCCAAAGCGTCCTCAAGATGGACACCTCAACTAGGTGACGTCAAGGCTCTGAATGATGACGTCTACGGCCTTCAGGGGCCAATATCATGTGGGATGGAAAGACCCACCTGGGTCCAGGCCTACCAGGATGTCTCTGCTGGAACGTCCTCCTCTCTCTCTAGTGAAAGCCTCTTGTATATGTTTTCCCCTTGCTGGGGTCTCAGCATCCTTCTGGTGGGGTTTCAGCCCCATGGAGGTCTGAACTGATCATCTCCCCATGTGTACCTGTTTGTCAGGAATTGTCCTGCAGCAACAACAAGTACACCCTCCATGGGATCATAAATCATAGGGATCATACCAATGTTAATCATGTATAATAATCAAGTTATCTAAACATGTGCATAAAACCCCCCTTTCCGAGACAAGTGTTCAAAGACGTTATGTTATTCTACAAGCCAAGTTTGGAGAGGGTTTCAGGAGGTCCTATTGGGCTAATTTTCATTGGATGTGGGATGTTTCCAAATGAAGACCAATCCAAGTCATGTAAGTGAATGAGGTGGTATGGGGATGTTTGAGCAATGGGTCCAGTGATGACAAGGAAATGTACGGCTTACCTATGGGTGCCTATGAAGAGGGTGAGTTGCACCTTGTAATGGATGAAAATGTTTCCAAGCCCATTCAATGCCTTTTAACTTTTTATATTATTTTTTTTTCTTTCAAGAGAATAGTTGGGGGACACTTCCCGGCGTGGTGACTAGTGGTGACAATGTCAACCACAATCATTTCATGGAGATGATAAGGTTGGCTAATGATGAGACCCCCTTTCTCTTGGCTATGCCACCAAGAGTCACTACCATGGCGTGGTAACCATCTAAATGGTAGTTTCATACCGCTACATGCCCATGGACCTAATAGGTTGGCTCGTGATGAGACCCCCTATCCTACAACTATGTCTTGAGTTTATTTATTTTATGGGTCCCTCCATTTATTGTTGAGAATCTTTTTACTGCTTTCTCGGGGATCCCAAGGTGAAGCATCTGAAGGTTTTGTTCTTTTGGATTTTATCTTTTTCCAACTACTTTTACCCTCTGGGCCTTTAGCCCCTTCTTCCCACAAGGTAAGGTACAACCCTTTGCTATCTTGAAAATCCCAGTGCCCAAACCAATGTAGAGGATGGATGAGAGGGAAAATGATGGAAAGTGATAAGTATGGTTGGAATGGACGATGGCCTTTCATGAATCCACCTGGTGGAAACTCACTCCTAAGGGAACCAACTTGCTAGGGAATTATGTCGCCCCCCCATGTATGGACAAGTGGAAAGGCATAAATTCCAAGAACATGTCATGAAGCAAAAATAATTAAATGCACATATTCAAATGTTTTGAGAATCAGAGTGACACATACCATGATACCCGAACTCATTACCTCGTGGAGCAAGACCCATTGTTGTTGAAGGACTAGGCCGACGGGATGGATGTTGTTGTTGCTGACAGGATGGAGGCGTTGAAGAAGAAGGATGGGCCCTCCAGGGCCAAGCTCAAGTCAATATGTCTCTCATTACTCCATGTCTAGGACCTGTGGGCCTTAAGACATAATCTCCTTAGTTATCCCTAGGCTAGGGGATAACATCTGGCTCCAAATCAGGGACATGTGCTCACTGTAGAGCGCATGAGAACCTCAGCATCTCTGGTATGACCTGTGACCTGCTAGATCTCAACAAAATTATTAGTAATCATTTGGGGTGGTGATATCACCCTTGGATCATATATGCTACAAGAAAATGAAAGTAAGCAAGCATATATAAAAATGGGAATACAACCACTCTAGCATGAAATGTGGATGGTATATACAATAAATTCAAATGCCTGCCTACTTACCTCTACTTATCTTTTGGTTGAATGCTAGATGTAATCAAATAGCCAATGAAACCATCCTAGCAATGTCTCATGATACCTACCTCTGTGCTTCATCATAAACCAAAACAATGATAAGTCAAGCACAAAAATAACATGAGTTAGATAATGTATTGCATCATCAAAAATCGTAAATTCTAGCTCATGGAGGTGGGAGGGAGGGACAAAATAATGCCAATTCACACCTCTAGGAAAGTGCTCAATCCATTTCAGAAAGGGATCATGAAAAATCAAAGGTTCAATAGAACGAATCAAAGAGTTTGAAAGTTGGTTACCTTGGACATATTCACAGTCTGAGGTCTCGGAAGGGACTAGCAAGGACCTAGAAGATGTCTGAAAAAATTGTAAGGGAAGGCTGAAAGACTGAGATGAAAGACTTATTCTTGAGGTATTCATCCTACCCTTGAATTCTAGGTTTTGCCTCAAAGGAAACTTAAGACAAAGGACATACTTCCTAACCACACCTTGAATAACATAGCAAGATAAAATAGTCGAAGGGGGTGAGAAAACATTATCACAAGGATCCTTCTCCGGGAAAACAATGTCCTTACCTTTATCAAGATCTTAGCACAATGGTGGTTGATAATATTCTTCATGGAATAAATCCAAGTGCTCAGAGGAATAATCATCAAAATCCTCAAGGTATGACCGAAAATCACTAAGAGAATATAGCACCAGGTCATCCATGGGTGTCTGAAAAAGTTTTGTAATTATACCATCTCCTTGTTGCTAATTGTCAAAATTAGTAACCTCATATGATAGTTGTAAACACAACTTTTGGAAATGACCCTCAATGTCATAAATGGGATCTTCATTAGAACCAATCACATCCCACTTACACCTTCCAACAATTATGAACTCATCAATATTATCAACAATGTCAGTGCCTTTATCATAACATGGAGTATTTAATGCATCCAAGGGCTCCTCTAGTACCTCTTCACTTTCCAAATCATAAAACAGAGCATCATCCATATCTTGGGAAGGGAAATAACTTATTGTGTTCATTTTTTGTTGTGCAGGAGCATCAATGGCTTGGATAGATTCATCAAATGGAAGAGGGTCCAGTACACCATCACCAAGACTCATTTCTTCATCTTCATCAGAAAATAAAGGAGCTAGCTCTTCCAAGGGCTCCTTTACTTATTCGCTTTTTGAATCATAGAACAAAGTGTTATCAAAAAACTGGAAAGAAAAATGACTCACCTCATTCTCTTCATTTTGTGCAGGAAAGATAGGATCTTGGAGAGCTTCATCGGAGAGAGTAGCGGTTACTATGCTTCATCCCCATAATTCACTTCTCTAGTTAAATCTTCATCGCATTATATCGAATCATGGGATAAATCTTGCTCCTCTTTAAGGGTTTGACAATTTTCTTCATAAATCTCTTCCTCTATATCTGAGGTTTCTCGGTATTGAGTATGGTATACATTCCTTAGATCTTCCACAATCTCATGGTGAATCCTTCATTCTCTAAGGCAATCGTGATATTTTGAAGGGCATCTTCATATGTCAGGAATTGTGGTTTGACGAATTCAATAAACCTACTGACGAGGTCTACGAAATATGATATACCCCTATATTCACAACAACTCTTAAACCAATCTTGCAAAAAAGATGGCAGAGAAAGAATGAATAATTTTACCATAACATATTCTCCTCCCAATTTTATCTGGCTTATATACTTTAAGAATTCTACAATGTGAGTAATTGGGAGGCCTCCAAATCTTGGAGAGTTGTTTAACCATTTTGTATCAAAATATTGTGGGTATCCTTGAAAACTTTTGAAATAAATAGTCGGATACACTTGCTCCCAGAGCGCCATGATCCCATAACTTGGAAATATTACAAAATAGAGAGTAAGGTATCACCTTGGAAAAGTTTAATGGAGTCGCCAGATAAATTTCTTGAAACTATCAAAGGAATGAGGGGATCACCCTCAGTGAAGTCGCCAAGTAAGCTTTGTAAATTAAAGGCTTTTCAGGAAAGTCTTACCGAAAAGTGTCGTCTTTGAGGAGAATTGACTCAGTCTTCCCTAGCAACGGCACCAAAATTTTATCGCACAATTTGTACTTGTATCGAAGGGAAAGGCTATGGGAAGGCAAATTGGCTAATAGGATGTTATTATATCACTTTCACCTTAATAATATACCTCTTTCTATTTAGGGATGATAGCCCAGGGGAGACGTCCCCTGTGACCTTGGGGTTTGAGAAGGCAAAGGTTAAAGTGTCAATAAAAAGCATCCCCTCTCACAAGTCACACTGATCAAAAAGTCCCAAAGTTTTAATCAATGAAGCAATGATGTGCTTAGATGTACCTTCCCAGAACAAAGCAACAAGAAAACAATATCTTTTGCAAGTACAATTTGATGTTAGTGCTTCATAAAACCTTGGACTTGTCAATAAAAGCAATAAGTTGATGCAAGATTAAGCAAATAGAATTTTATGAAAGCAATGTATACAAGATAATATCTTCACAATAAATTCCTTAAAAGAGCTTCACAACGCCCAATAATAGCAATGTACTAGTGGTTGTGAGAAGTTAATTAGGCAATGTAAAAATCAACTTTTGCAATTTCTTTTAAGTGCTTTTACTGTTGTAATAAATGGTTGTAGCTTACTTTTGTAACAGCAGCAAGAAGGTTAGTGAATTAGTCTAATCTAGGGTTAGGAAAGGTTAGCAGGTTGCTTGAGGTAAAAGATTTAAGGGGTGGTTTCATCAATCAATCAAATTCAAGTTCTAAATCAGTGCCTTTTAGGGCTAATGGAGTCACTTTGCAGTAGAAAACTTGAAGGAAACAAATGATAATGTAAGAGCTAAGGACCAAGAAGGATGATGATTGAGGTGTTGTTAACCCAAGGCCTCAATCAACAATCCTTAGAAGGAAAACGGCTACTAGGAAGTAGGTAACCCTAGGCCCTAGTGGTTTTCCTTCTTTTTTAGCTCAAGCTTGAAACAATTAATGGTTTGATGAAGAAAATGATACTAGAGTGTTGCAATGGCATGGATCTAGTACAATGCTTCAAAGGTAGGGTTTCTAGCACAATCTAGTAGGTGAAAAATTGTTAAGACAAGGAAAAAAACATGTGCTTGTTCTCCTAGGGTTTTAAACTAGCAATTTCATAATCTTGGAATAAATGCAAATTAAATGTACCATAACCATTCAAAGCAAAAAAGGATTGTGTAAATTCACTTACATCCACCAAGAATAATCTAGCAATAAGCCTAGTTGAAGATTTTCCACCAAGAAAAATGTCAAGAAACACCAAATTTAGCCTCCACCAAGAAGTGCACCTAAAATTTCAGCCAATAACCCTCAAGTAGGGTACAAATTTCAGACCTCACTTGTGTGAGCGAAATATGATGAAAAAATACAAGGGGAAAATCCCATTTTTATACAGTGAAAATGACCTTTAATTTACAATATTAGGTCAAAAAGATTGACATGGCCAGTTTACATGAGAAAATTCATTTTTACATAAATTTGACAAATAAAACCCTAATTTGATATTTTTAGGGTGATGTCATGCCCCGCCTACGGTGACGTTGGCCTCTCTGCTGGAATGCTAGCCCTCCAAGTGAAATGTTGGGGCTCAAAACCCCTCAGGAGCTTCCACACGTGTCAACCCAAAGCGTCCTCAAGCTCGACACCTCAACTAGGTGACGTCAAGGCTCTGAATGATGACTTCTAGGGCCTTCAAGAGCCAATATCATGTGGGAGGGAAAGACCCCCTTGGGTCCAGGCCTACCAGGTTGTCTCTGTTGGAACGTCCTCATCTCTCTCTAGTGCAAGCCTATGGTCTATGTCTACCCGTTTATGGGGTCTCAGCATCCTTCTGGTGGGCTTTCAGCCCCATGGAGGTCCAAATTGATCATCTCTCCATGTGTACCTATCCATCAGGCATGGTCCTGCAGCAACAACAAGTACGCCCTCCATGGGCTCATAAGCCACAGGGATCATAGCAATGTCAATCATGTCTAATAATCAAGTTATTTAAACATGTGCATAAAACCCCCCTTTTCTAGACAAGTGCTCAAAGAAGTTATGCTATTCTACAAGCCAGGTTTGTATAGGGTTTCAGGAGGTCCTATTGGGATAATTCTCATTGGATGTGGGATGTTTCCAGATGAAGACCAATCCAGGTCATGTAATTGGATGAGGTGGTATGGGGATGTTTGAGCAATGGGTGCAGTGATGACAGGTAAAGGTATGCCTTACCTGTGGGTGCCTCTAAAGAGGGTGAGTTGTAACTTGTCATGGATGCAAATGTTTCCAAGCCCAGTCAATGCCTTTTACCTTTTTATCTTATTTCTTTTTCTTTCAAGAGAATAGTTGGGGGACATTGCTTTGGTGTGGTGACCAGTGATGATAGTGTCACCCACAAGCATTTCACGAAGATGAGAAGGTTGGCTCGTGATGAGACCCCCTTTCTCTTGACTATGCCACCAAGAGCCACTACCCTGGCTTGGTGACCAGTTGAATGGCAGTGTCATACCTCTACATGCCCATGGACCTAATAGGTTGGCTCATGATGAGACCCCCTATCCTCCAACTAGGCCTTGATTTTATTTATTTTATGGGTCCCTCCATTTCTTGTTGAGAAGCGTTTTATTGCTTTCTCGGGGATCCCTGGGTGAAGCATCTGAAGGTTTTGTTCTTTTGGATTTTATCTTTTGTCAGCTACTTTTACCCTCTGGTCCTTTAGCCCCTTCTTCCCACAAGGTAAGGTACAACCCTTTGCTAGCTTAGCAAACCCAGTGCCTGAACCAATGTAGGGGATGGATGAGAGGGAAGATGATGGAAAGTGATAAGTATGGTGGGAATAGACGATGGTCTTTCATGAACCCACCTGGTGGAAACTCACTCCTAAGGGAACCAACTTGTATGGAATTATGTCACCCCCCCATGTATGGACAAGTGGAAAGGCATAAAGTCCAACCACACGTCATGAAAAAAAAATAATTAAATGCACATATTCAAATGTTTTGAGAATCAGATTAACACATACCATGATACCCGGACTCATTACCTCATGGAGCAAGACCCATTGTTGTTGAAGGACCAGGCCGATGGGATGGATGTTGTTATTGCTGACAGGATAGAGGCATTGAAGAAGAAGGATGGGCCCTCCAGGGCCAGGCTCAAGTCAATATGGTTCTCGGTACTCCATGTCTAGGACTTGTGGGCCTTGAGACATAATCTCCTTAGTTATCTGTAGGATAGGAGATAACACCCCATATAAGTGTTTTCCCATAAACTTTTTTAAAACAAAATTGATATTGGAAGATAATGTCATTAAGTTGCTCAATATATTTTTCTTCACCATGTGATCCTTGAATAAATCTTCGCATGTCAACAGTTTCTTCTAATATGTGAAAAACAGGCTCTGGAATGTATGATTTATCAATACATTCAATTAATGATGGTAGGATTCCAACATTTTTCCTCTTCAAATTTACTAAAAATGACTTAACATTTGATCAATATGATCATGAGTGTGTCCAACAAGAAGGAAACCAACTTTTACCTTTTGAAATATTCTCAATTGAACGAGCATGATTAGATATTCAAATACAATTTGATTTTTGTTTTCACAACTAGTGTTGTCTAATTGTAGGTATAAAACTTGAGGAAGATTGTCAGACCAATGAGTGAGCACATGATGAATTATGGTTATGTTCATATCTGCATCATTAAGAATATTTGGAGTTGTGAATTAAACCCTTCGACATATTTTTCCATTAAAAACCATACAACCAACCAAGTGAAACTGAATGAAATTATCTTCTTGTAAATGTTTTGGCTTACGGACAAAATGTGGTAGAAGTGTTTTGTTCTGGTCCATACCATCAATTATCATACCTAAATATTTGTTTGGAGCATCATAACACGTCTTTAGATGTTTGTACAACTTTTGTTTTTCACTTGATTGTTGATTTCGATGTTCTTGAAGTGTTTTGACCATGGAATATGCACATGACATAAAATGAAAATATTGATAGTATGTTTTCATAGTTTATAATATCCAATTTAAAAAAAAAAATAGTAAATATATATATTTTTATACCCCTTCAAATTTATCTCTTTTTTATTTAAAAATAGCACATTTACTACAAATCTCCATCCTTGACTTCTTAGGAATACGAACATCGTTGAATTGTTTATTCCATATTCTTGTAAAATATGCATATGTAATAAAATTACCATTTCCTTCAACACCTTCAACATACTCTTTGTATAAGTAGTAGATTTATCTCCTTGAGAAATTATCTGGAATATGTATTGTCTCTATCTGGCATACACTCTCCATGTTTGAAAAAGAAAACACACATCCAAGACAATGTAGTGTTTGTTAATGGTCCACTCTCTCATCCATATTGTACCTTTGAATAAAATGAAGGATCTTTTTCCAACCTTGTTTGGATTCTTGATAGACGAAGATTATCAATTGAGTGAATTTTTTTTAAAGTCTTTATGCAAAGTAAAAGATTCTCAATGCGATAATCATATCTTGTCTTGGTGGATATCATGCACCCCATTAAATATGAATTTTGCATGCTCTTATTCATTGACAAATATGTCTTCCTTTTATTCAATGCATACATGTAGTCCATGATTTTCAAACAATTATTTTGACAACATTCACTTGAAATCAAATCACTTATGGAAACTGATTTAGTGAGAAATTCTTTCATAGACCTTGTATAACTAGAACGATTTGGATTGATATAAAAAGGTCTAGTCCTGGTCCTAGACACAATGTTTTTTTACAATGTCTCCATCATTTCATCATACTCACTAGAAGAAATTTCCTCATTGCTAGAAGGAATATCATACAAAACATTGTCAGGAGATCAAACAAAAGAATGTTGATCACATTGGTTTGTTGCAGCTGAATGATTGAGAACATTATCTTCATTCCTAGGTCCATCATCATCTTCATTGATAATCATGTTGATAAAAGGAATATCAAACTCACTAGAAAAATGATTACCATCATCGCAAATGTCATTGAATCTTCCATGAAAATATGCACTTGAAGGAAAATCATCATCTCCCTCAAGACTATCAATGTCATTAAACTCTTATCTAACAAGAATGTCTTCATAGTCAACAACACCACCATTGGCATAATCATCTCCACTTCTTTTATAATCCCCACTTGAGAGAAATTCTTCAACATCCTCCTTAGTGCCTTGAAAATCTTCACTTKGAGGAAAATCTTCATCAATACCTTGAAAATCCTCACTTGGAGGAAAATCATCATCAWCAACATTGTTGCCTTTAAACTCCTCACTCAGGAAAGAGTGTCCACCATTGGCATAATCATCTTCACTACTTTTAAAATCCTCACTTGAGGGAAATTCTTCATCATCCTTGTTAGTTCCTTGAAAATCCTCACTTGGAGGAAAATCTTCATCATCCTCATCAGTACCTTGAAAATATTCACTTGGAGAAAAAYCATCACCATCAACATTGTTGTCTTTAAATTCTTCACTTGAGAAAAAGTGTCMACCATTGGCATAATCATCTTCACTACTTTTAAAATCCCCACTTGAGGGAAATTCTTCATCATCCTCATTAGTGCCTTGAAAATCCTCACTTGGAGGAAAATSTTCATCATCCTCATGAGTACCTTCAAAATCCTCACTTGGAGGAAAATCATCATCACCAACATTGTTGTCTTTAAATTCCCCACTCGRGAAAGAGTGTCMATCATTGGCATAATCATTTTCACTACTTTTAAAATCCCCACTTGAGGGAAATTCTTCATCATCCTCATTAGTGCCTTGGAAATCCTCACTTGGAGGAAAATCTTCATCGGTACCTTGAAAATCTTCACTTGGAGGAAAATTATCATCCCAATCATTTAAACTGTGATCAAAGTCTCCACTTCGACCAACATTTTGATTATTTTCAATATTATTAATTGTTGAACAAATTGATCACCATCATATTCCTCCTCTTTATCATTGGTGCCTTCTAAGTCCTCTTTTTTAAGACTTTCCTGATAAACATGTTGAATAACATTGCTTGCACTATGATCAAACTTCTAACTAGGTGAAAAATATGACGCATCATTTACATTGTACAAGCATTCACATCGCATTTTCTAGTCCCAAAAAAAAAATGTATGTGAACAATTTGTTGATGTCTCAAAAATTAAATCTTCTTTATCTGATGAAGCCATCACTTCTCACTAAGAACATAGAATGATACAAATACTCACCCTCCCAATGACAATCTTATAACTTGTAGAATGAACTTTTTCCTCCAAAATTTCCCCTTGAAAATCCCCCCCAAAATATTCCCTCCAAAATTTCACCCTCAAATTTTTCCCTCCAAAATCCCCTCGCCCTGCCCCCTCCCCCCCAATTTTTTCCCTCTAACATTTTCCCTTTAAAATTAAAAACAACTTTTACTCTATTAGTTCATTATGTATTTGTTAATTACAATATTTTTATGTTTGTTTATTCATCCCACATTCATTAAACTTAGCGATGATCCATATAATATTAGGTGTATATATATACACAGTGTTCTTCTTTTTAATTTATCTCACATTCATTACACTTAACAGTAATTTATATAATCTTTCTTATATATACACGATCTTTTTTTTGTCTTTTTACATTGTGTTAAATAATGGGCAGCATTCATTAAATAGTTTGGAGCAATCTACAAGGGAGAAACATTGAGAAGACATGCGAGGAGAATCTTGCGTTTCAGAGGTTAGTTATTTTTTAAATTCTTACCATTTACCATTTACCAGTAACCTCACAAATCAAATCATTTTTAATGTTTTTAAAGTTTAATTATTGCAGTCTATGATTTTATTATTATTATTATTATTATGCAAACAATTCTCATCATTATTATAAAGACCTAATTTATTTTTTTAATTTTTCATATAGGAAAAATGGCAGAAAAGAAAATATATGTGAATGTATCTGGATCACGACATGTAATAATGGTATCCAAAATTGCAACTGGGACCTCCATGAATGTTAGGAAACAAATTGATAGCACATTTGTTCAATGTCCAACACTTGAGTTGTCAAGGGCAATGAAGAATGTTAGAGAGTGGAAATATGTGGAAGGTGAAAACAAACTAGAATATTCTTGGTTTGTTAAAGACAAACAAGACAACAATGGAGAACATTTATATTTATATTGTGTCGAGTTTGAACATGTGCAAGGAAATTATCAGCCACTTGGCTTGTTATGAGATATATGCTTAGTGTCAGACACAAATATTGTTTATGCACTCGTGAAACAAACAAGGACTTATATCAAGATTATATATTGTTTGAAATTGAGCAATTATAATAGGGATGAATGTTTTACAAAATTGTGTGCATCTATCGTTGAATACATTGAGAAAGGAAAAGTAAATTTGTTTATTTTTATTTTTGTATCCTGTATCATTTTTAGTATCATGTTAATTTTTTAATTTCATTTAACGCATAAATGTTATATTGTATTTTTACAAGATTTTGTTATGCGACTTTCACATATGTTAGTGGGGATTTACTCTACAGAGAAAAATATCATTGAAGTCATCAATGTATTTCGTATGGATAAGGCACAAGAAGGAAGGAAAAAAGAAACAAAAAGTAATAGAGGTTGAAACTACAAGAATAGACAGACAAGAACATGAAAGAAGAAAGAAAAGTTCTCATTTTAGAAATCCTAAAAAGGTTACATTTGAAGATGAGGAAACTCCAAATGAATATTTTGTTGAAATTAGTCTCAAGCATGTTATCACTCATTCTCGCAAAAAACATAAACAAGAGAAACAAAAAAAGCGATGTTCGGGGATGATTCCATTTATATTGATTATGAAGAAATCGATGATGCAAATGTTGTTGATGATGAAGAAGTCATCGTTAGCCTTGAATATTATAATGAAAGTCCTAAAGGTAGCATAGAAATAATAACTCTAGGAGCTAATCTAAATAATGGTATTATGAAAACAACACAAAATGTCATTCAAAATAGATTGAGGAGGGTCAACTTAGTTTATGATGGTGATACATTTCAGTTGAATGTGAAGCAGCTTTATAAACCCACAGAAGGGCAAGAAAAATATCAAATTAGAAAGTTGCATCACTTGCATATTCACAATTTGAAAGTATTGATTAGGTACAATCCATATGTACATATGGTTGACTACCTAGTTCTTGTTAACCCAATGGAAGTTCCTAGCAGGGATGAATTTCATATATCAAAATTTTTGACTACAAATATTATGTGATTAGAGGAAAACATTCTACAGAGGCTAGAAGAGAATTGATGCAAGAATATCTCAATAACCCTCTTTTTGAGGCAGTCAACTATATAATTTATGTTGGTTTAAAAGATGCAGAAGCAAAGTTATTGGCATGGGATCATAACACAGATAGTGAGTATAGAATGTTCATGACTTTCATTCAAAGGGTGAGATTTATCCATAATGAGTTTTTTGAAATATGTGGTGGAGAGAGATTAAATGTTGATGTGAAGTTTCGGAAGCAATGTTGTATGGAAATAGGCTTCACAATTGATGATGAAAATGCAAAAACAAAAAACGCAAAGGAAGTGATGTATTCATAGTTGTGGATAGTTATTTTCAATTGGAATTTAGAACTGGACGGGTATGGGATTTGATAGATGAGATCTTCATCCTATGGAAAAATATTGGTATAAAAAATCAAAGAGTTAAGAAGAAAAAACTCTTAATATGTAACACATGTAAGACAAGTCCTGAAATTAAAAATCTATCAGAAGATATGACTATAACACCTTGGAGAACGATACAATGGGTGAAGGATGAGAAACTTATCATAGCTATATTATCACGTGTAAGGTCGAGTGAATTTTCAATGGAAGAAATGTGTAATGAATTTAAAAAGTAAGTTTGTTGAGTTATTTTTATTTATATTAGAATTAGAAAATTATTTTTTTAGTTTAACATATCAATGTTCTAAGTATTTTATTATATATAGCATTATAACATTATTTATTTATTTTCATTTAGTCACAAAGTGTATATGAGAATACAAGAGGAAATGGTTAAGATGTTGAATGAAGAGAGTTGGGATGATGTTAAACTCAATTATCCAGATTCAAGCTCTACAACAGTGTTGAAACAATTTTTTGTTGCATTCAAAAATGTATGTTGATTTATTACATTCATATTATTCATATGCGGTTTAATTTATTTCTATTTTATTAGTTATAGATATATAACTATATGTTTGTTTGTTTCATTAAAGATGTCAAAGAAGAATGCAGGTGGAGTACCTAAAACCTTCAAAAAAATTATTCAAAAAACCAAGTTTGAAAGAGAAAAAAGACGTATTCAAAATGTTAAACTTGATAACACTCTTGATCACTACATTTCGAATGGGATCGACATTGTTCAGTATAAAGTTTAGATAATTGGGCAAAAATTGCAAATAGTATTCCTAAAAATGAATGCTCCCTAATTATTGTGGATATCTCTCATGGTTATAACATATAAAACATTGGATATGATAATGAGCCTTATAATTATCAAGCTTTCAATAAAGTGGTTATGGGATTTATGGAAGTCACAACATCACCATTTTGAAGATTTCTAGTTTTTCATTCAAATACACAACAAGGATTAGTACAATCAAGCTTCAAGGGAAAAGAAAAAACAAAGATGCAGCTTTTTTTATAAGATATTGAAAGTCTATATTTAGCAATTAAGATTAGAAATCAATTTTATTAATTCACAATTCACAAGTTAATTGAATTTGCATTGATTTTGATATAGGCAAAAGCCTAATATTCAAAGCTCCAATAGATAATCATTTACACGTGATATTGAGAGTATACATCTTGCGAGTTTGACAAAAGATGATTCTTATAATTTTATTCTTGTCAATGTAAAGGATTGAGGGAATCCTACTAGTGGTTTACAATGTTGTGATTAAAAAGCTAACATATGAGAAAAAAAAATTGAAATGAGAGAATGTTAACATTTATCAAAAACCACAAGCATTGATTAATTATCTTATAGATACATTTTCAAATGAAGAAGATTAGGTTTAGGATTTGATTTTGGGTTCAGGTAAGACTTTTGCTCTAACATTTATGAAATCATAATTCAATATTTGTTATTTTTAATTTATGTTCTTTTTTTACATTATTTAACTTAATTATTTATTTTGACCAGTCTAAATGTTCTACAAAATGATTCTTTTCCGATGATATTTTTCGGGGACATTTCCCTTAAATCCAGCGAGAAATTGTTAGATCCACAAATTTGAGTGATTATTTATGTATAATCCGAGTGCCCCAAAGGTTTTTCAACATGCTAAATCCATTTCTACATTCATAAATGGATTTTAAACAACAAAAAATAGTGATTTCCTGCAAATTTGTATCACCGGATTCTGGCGAAAAAAAATCATTTCATAGAAGAATTAGAAGTCTTTATTTGGTATTTGGTGATTAGGTACAACATTAGTGTGCTTCTTACAGAAAGGAAGAAATTGCATAGCCATTGAAAGTGACTCACTACAGTGCGGTTTTATTCAACAAAAAATTAATGTTATTCCAGATCTTCCAGAGGAAATGCAAAAAGTTGGTTTGAGGAAAAAGAGATTTTAATGAATCAAAGGTAGCAAAAATGTCAAAGGAACCTCAAGTACCATTAGGAGGATTGATTGGAAATGATCATTTTAAAGAACTTGTGGATATCAAAGACCTAATGGAAGAGCAAAATGACACAATGAAAGCACAAAATGATGTCCAAAAAGATGATAATGTGTCTGTTGAGAATGATGAATTTGGGATATATGATATTGTTGATTAGTTTTAAGATGTCCTTGAAAAAAAATGTTCAATTTTGCAAAAATTTTGAGTTATAACTATAATGTTTTGACTTTCAGATTTTAAAATAAAAATGAATATGTATTTGTTGTTTTATGATAAAAAAATATTATTATCTTTTTTTTACTTTTATTTGTATGTGAATCACTATAGGAAAATGACATCAAATGCTGTCATTTTTTAACTTCAAATATATAAAAATATGGAAAAATATATATATACATTTTATTTTTTTAATTTCACATTTTTTTCAATTATGTCCATAAAAATATTTTATTTCACATGTTATTTTGATACATCATGGATAAGAAGATTTAAAATATCAAAACACTTAAAAAAATACAGGCAGAAGGGGGGCGAGGCTTGTGCTACCAGTGGCACAACTTTTCAAAACGAGGTAAAAAATGGGACCCAAAAAAATAAGAACTATGTAGAGACCTTTGTTCATTGTCGTAGGTCTTTTTGCTTGGGTGGAAACCTTGTCAAGACTTTTGTTCATTGTTTTATTGGCAGGCATCAAACCCACAATTTGTCTAGCATCAAACTACCTCAACGACCTAAATTTTTCCTCAATCATTGCCTATCTTTTCCTGGTCATACTCATACCCTTTCACTGTCAAAATCCACAGATGTTACAGAGGTTGGGGTGTTGTTTGGACTGTCTCTAGTGCAGCGTCCCTTGCTCTTATTGTTGGGATGATCAACCATACCCCATCCCTTCCCAAAACTACCCCAACAACCTACTTCAAGGGTGCATCATTCCACTTGCTTGTAGAGTGTGAGGGCCAATTTCTAGGACTGGTTACTGCAGTTGGGTCTTGTTAAGTTTATATCATCTATGTAGCATCTTTTGGAAGGGTTTGACTGTCACCTAGGGCAGAGATTGTTACCCCCTTCATGTGGTTTGTTGACCTAACCCTTGTCCACCTTGAACCTCCTCCAACGATCTATCCTAGGTGCATATTGTTCTATTCGTTTTCTTATAAGGTTGAACTCTGAGATTACCATCACTTTCAAGGTCTATTGTGGTTATATTTGTCAAATTGCAAAGTTCAAGTGAGAATTTAATATTGGTAAACATTTATGGAGATGAATATCACAAGCAATGAATATATGACAAATCTGAATGTTCATTGGACTCGGACATCTGATTAGAATAACTGCACTACATATGCGGACATACTTGACCATTGGTATTCTACACTCATTATTTTGTTGTTATAAATGATGTCTCATTGATACATATGCATTTCAGATTTGATACTTTCTTTTGCTGCTGAAACATTAATTCATGTCATGCCTAGACGGTCTTATGAGCACTCATTGAATGCTTCAATAATCACACACATAATGTTGTTCCTTTAAACTGTAATTTTCATAAGCATAATTTGTGAGTTATACTCTTGTTTCTTGAACTGCTTACACTACTTGTCATTATAGATGGTCATTGGAGGTTTATATTTGGAATGCTCTTGCAAGTGAAATGAACAATGCAATAGCCCTAGCGCCTTGAATATCACACTTTGCATGTTATTGGTTAATTGTTGTTTGAATGTTCCTTGCGAACAATCCTTTACCTCCAAATATTTGGTCATTGTCTTCTCTAGTTTACCTTGAAGTCATCTCTTTGAGAAGTCAACCAAGTCCTTGTCCTTACCCACCTTGTTTGCAACGATGGGACTTAGTGTTGACCACCTAGGAAAGCCCTCCTTAAGTTAGATACCCTAGCCTAGAAGAGTAGAAGCAAGGCCACTGAGGTGACAGTGGATTGCTTGCTTGTTCCATTACCCCAAGCTCTCCCTTGTAGGGTAAGATTTTCCCTTGGTGAGAATTTGAGCAGTAAAGCTTCCCGCCTTGATGTCATGATAGAACCCAAAAAATGAATCACACGATCAAAATAAAATAAAATTGTTACAAGAACATATGTGACAATGTGAAAATGAGAAGGTATATGCACATATCTATAATTGTTTTTACTCTGACAAGGTAGGCCATTCCCACAACCGACCCACAACTACAGTGCCATGATCTAGGCACTAGCGAGCCACATAGAGATCTGCATTATTTAAACATCAACTATTCTACCAAGGTTTAACGACATCCGATATATAACTGGAATTTTGTCCAGTAATTTAAATTCTCCAAATTAAACCAGAAAACCACACAATTGCTATGTTGCACGGGGACCCATCCCCCCCAAAAAAGCCCACGTACCCGGCATTCCCACGTTTCGGGGACTTGGGGACCCTTAGGAAACGTCCCTAAATTGTTGGGGACTCCATCGAGGACTCGGGGACTTGTTGATCGTCCCCAAGACATTCCAGGGAAATTCCAGGAACGTTCCAGATAAATTTTGGGGATGTTATGAGCAGATTTCAAGGATTTTTTTGGTGGATTTTGGAGATATTTTGGGCATATATATTTAGTTTTGACAATCATGGAAATTGATAATTGAACAATATGATCATTCTTCTCATCCATTATTTTTGTATTGCACTGAATCTAAATTTGTTGTACAAGTTGAAGCTCAAAACTTGGGCTTTGTATGATGGGTTTAAATTTGGGTTTCTAGAAATTTAAATATCGTATGTTTAGCAACAAGTTACAACATTACAAGAAGAAAAAAATCCATGTCAAAAAAATAGGAAATGAAGCATTTCAAAGGGTTGATCCTTGTGGTTAATGCTCTTGTTCCTCTCATTTTCTGGTCATCTTAGCTTTTACATATTGCACATGAGTTTCCAAGAGTCATTCAAGTCTAGTGCTTCTACCATCCTAACCTCAAGCATTGTAAAAACAATCAGATAGTAGTGACTTGGATTGGGTACCAAATGTTTGAAAAAAAATCGTATTCAATCACCTTCTTAATCTGAAACATCAATCTAATCTCTTTACAGAACAAAGTGTATTATAGTGGTTTTCAACACAGCTGTAAAAATTTGCAAAACCTATTGAGAAGGGAATGTATTTTATTTTTTAACATAATCATCATTAACAAGAAATATGAAAAAGAAAACCTGCTACAGAGACAATTCTCGCTTAAGCTTCCTAAAGCTAAACTGCCGTCTGCTCATGTCTAGCAACCAATAATGGAATTTCATACCATTTTTTAAAATGCTCGAACATTTTCAGAATTGGCAAGTGTAATGGCTGTGCATAATACTATATAGTATAGTTTGTTATGCTTACAAACATGAAGCAACTACAAATGTTTGTGGTGAATTCTAAAATTTTAATATATATATATATATATATATATATATTGTCGTCCCCAACCCGTCGTCCCCTGAAAAATTTGGGGGTGTGCTCTAGCCGTCCTGGTGACACATCCCCCCGTCCCAAAAACCAATGCTACATAGCACAATTGTGATTGCCTTGAGACCTTTTGTTTTATTAAATATATTGGAAGTACAAAAAATATATTAAATCACGCAATTATGATCATCTCCAAAATACCCAAGGAAACACAGAACTAATCTGCAAGAAATGTTTCTTATGAAGCACTTTTACAATTAATAGATTCCCATATGTCCATAACAGAACTGTAGAGGATGACATTGGCCCACAAAGATGAATTTGTTTGCCCAAGAAAGACGATATCTCAACAAATAATGCATCTCTAACCTACATGCATTGTTGCAGTCCAACCAATTGACTTACTTTGTAAAATCATATCTGCCCTGCCGAGTACTCTGAAAACTCTGTTATTTCTGAAATGCATTAATATTGGGAGCTAAACAGGAAAATGAAAATATCTTTACAAGAAGGAAACTCATGGTCGTTGTAGCAAATACTCTGAAAACTCTGTTATTTTTTAAATACATAACTATTGGGAGCTAGACCAAGGATGTGCTCTTAAGACATCACTGTCTGGTGCATCAAATGTGTAGAACTATAAAATGATTTCATTACCCAATCCGACAACTATTCCCAACTACTTGTAAATTTAAGTACACAACCACATAACAGTCCCTTGTTATTTCAATTTTTTTCATTTATCACCACTGAGAGCAGATATCACTACGCTACTCGCAAATAACTAAAATGTAAGCAATATATATACACATCAAATAGTAGGGAAAAGGCGCACACACCAATAATTTAAGACTTTTACTCTTCAGATGTGTTTATGCCTTGAATTTTAGTTCACTGTAGCCAAGTATCAACAATACAATATATAATTACAGAAGTGAAACTCATTTGGCTCCGCCTTTCATGTGCCTATCCTCTTGGCTCCACATTCTGAACAGAACTTGGAGGTCTCTCTTAAATATGGTGAACCACATTGATCACAATATTTCGGAGGGCTCGTTGGCTGGGAACCACAAAAGAAAGCATTAGAA
>ML784259.1:40390-51388 GCA_009831015.1 Picea engelmannii
GGAATGTGCATTTTGGCCTTTCTCAAGTGTGTGTTTGGTGGGGAGTTTCGTGGCTAGTCCCCTTTCATTCCCTAGGAGAAAATTGTTGCAGACAGTCTACTGGTGTGGGTTACACTGAAAGTGAAAGGCATCAGGTTATTGTTTTCGACCATTGAATATTGTTCATTGATGTGATTTGCATTGAATTTGCATATCTGCTTGCTTAAAAAGGAAAATGATGGATTAGTTACATGCATGTTTAAATTGTTGAGTTATTAATCAAACATATAGACTTAGAATTATGACTAAGACATGGGTAATGGTCACCTAGTGCATGTCTCTAGGTGGGCTGTTACAATTTCAAAGTAAATTGTGAGTTGTGGCTTAACTGATTTCCTCTTATCTAGATTCTACTGAGACTGCAGAAAACAAAGAAGCCAGACCTGGCCAGTTTGAGCCATGACCAACAGTTAAAACCAACCCAGCCCCAAAACCAGTTGAGTCAGAACAAAACCATCTGCAACTAGCTAGAAATCATCTGAACCATGTCAGGTCAGAGCTGGACAGACCCAGTCAATTCTGACAAGACTCAATCAGACCCAGCAAGTCCAGTCAGATTCAGCTGGGTCTGACTGAGTCAACTTATACCCTTTGTCGATAAAATTCAGAAACAGACCTATTTTGCTCATTTTTACCTTGTTTTGCTGGAAATTTTCAGAGCAACATGGAGCGATTTTCCCAGTGATTCTTATGCACAGTGAGACCACGTTCGAAACACATCTAGGGTATAGCAATAGAAACATATCTTTGTGCTTATTTCTGAACAGATTTGAGAGGAGATACGGCACATATTTTCACAAGATCTCAGCCCGATTTTCACCAGCTAGGGCACAGAATTCTGATCCCATTTTCAAACCTGATTTTTAAATTTTTCATTGCTAGGGCAAAATTTTTGCAGGCTTCTGAGCTCATTTCCACCACAGCTAGGGCAGCTAGGACACACATTTTAGATTTGATTTTAATACCTGAATTTTTCAGAGTAAAAGCAGCATTTTTCCAGAATCTCTGAAGCTCATTCTGTGAGCTGAATTAGCTCATTAACTGATCTGAATTCTTAGATTTTTCTCACCTTTTACCTACCAAGTCTTTTACAGTATGTGTATTTGTTTTGTTTTTTATATTTCCTGAGTCTTTGCTGGGTCAATGCCCAGGTCTCAGCTAACTCACAGGTCGACTCTGACCCTTCGGCCAAAATGGGTCAGGCACCAAGTCGGGTCTGGCATCTTTGATTGAGAAGCTGTATAAAAATTAAGGTACATAAAGGATTAAAATACAAACTATGGTTAGCACGGTCATTCACACAATAAACAGGAAATTCGAACATGTAAACACATTTCAGATGCTCATCTCTTGAGCTTGAAACAAAAAGATTGTGCTGGAAAGAAATGAATGAGATCTGAAGCCTCAAACAGGAAGATAGCACTGGAAAGAACTAAAAGAGAAAGCGTTGAATATCAATTAGGTGTGAGTCTTTCATTTCGCAATGTGAACAAATGATATAAACCAAAACCTAATGCATTCATAGTAGTCAATGCTACAAAATAAATTAACTTTGTCAAGACTCGAAATCAACCGAAAGGTAGAATGAAAAAACATTAACTATTAAATTTCAGAAAACCCAAGTTGTTGAGTGTAGAAGCTAACACCATTCCTTAGTACTATCGGCAACATGCATAACTTGCATGTGTTTTCATCCCATTGACATCATTATTAAATAAAGTTTATAAATTTTACTTTTGAAAAAGGTCAAAGAATAAACACTAGATAAATCGAAAAAGATGCTTAGGAACTCAACCTCCAAAGTAGTGAAATAGTTAATAATGATTAGACAAAAAGCCATGTCAAATAGGTACTTACCAACACAAGCATTCGGCCTCCAACATTTAAACCAGGTGGTGGCTGCAGATTGCGAGGCATATGCTGAGGTACTGGTGAGGTATGCTGTGCATGGGGCATGTCATCCAAGTGTGAAGTGTGGGTGCAATGTTGTCCATGCGATGGATGGGATAAGTGCGGTGCCTGCTGAGACTGATGAAGGGACTGGTGTTGGGATTGATGCAGCTGTTGGTGTTGGGGTTGATGTGGTAGACAATGCAACTGATGTTGCGGCTGGTGCTGTATTTGATGTTGAGGCTGTCAAATATGGAAAAACAATATATCATTCCAATGATACAATTTATCATAACCATGTCATATTCTACAGATAGATCTTATAGCAGATAATGATGTATAGGAAAAAGCAAGTCCTACATACAGGTGATCGAGATGTGAGATTCAGGACATCGTTCGTGTACTGCAACAACTCAGTTATAATTTATTCTCGTGTCAATAGTTGGTGAATGAATGTCATTAAAAATAAAATAAAAGAATAAAAAAATAAATCACAATAAACATAAACCCAATATAAATAAACATTAATAAATAATATAACCAACAAGCAATAAGACAAATAAATTATAAAAGAAATCAAACCAATGAGAATGCCAACTTACAGGTGAACGAAGACCAGGAGGAGCACCTAGTGTTGAAGAATTTTCTGCATTAGGATATGCCTTATCCACGATAGGCAAATATCCATGTGATAAAGAAAACTTTAGTTACACTTCCAAAGTAAAAATGGCATCCACTCCCCCTATTCGAAACTAAAAGCATGCAGAAACTCAAATATTTGCAATCAAATTGTCAAGCTGGAATCAAGGATACACTTACAGGCATTCCAGTTACAGTGGAAAGGGCATTCTGAGGGGTACGTCTATATTTGTGTCTCGCTGAATAAAATTTATAATCTCTTTCAGAAATCGCTGCTTCATGCCTTCCTGTCAAGCGTTTGAACCTGAACCATATTGATCTTCCAAATAAGGATAAAATAAAATAAAGTCACAGTTAACTTCAGAAGATGCTAATGTTTCAAGATGTGGCCAATTTCTAACAGTTCCCAACAACAAGCTGAATCAACTGTAACATTGCATGGACCTTACTACAAAGATATGAATATCCAGTTTTTCTTGTTAAAACAAGAATATTAAATATGTGGAAGACAGAAGATAAATATACTTTTATTGTTTTGTATACACCAATTAGCATGGCTCTTCTAAGATGAGATGGAGCATGATGAGAAGAAATGTGTCCTGACTCAACCCTTACATGGTAATTCCAAAGGAAATGTGTGCTGAGATGGAGCATGATGAGAAGAACAATAAAAGCTCCCTATGCAATGGGAAAACGCAGTCTCATAAAAACATGGAACTCTATTAACTTAAAGAAACACAGTGCATCCGAAAGATCCTTATGTGCACTCGCCACTCGCCACAATATGTAACTTCCTCTTCTCTAAAAAGACAATTATAATTTCTAAATGGGAGACACAAATCTAGTCGGACACCTAAGTGATAGTGCACACTAAAGAAGAAACATAAACAAAAGGACAAATGTTACACTTAACGTATATATAGCACTACTGTACAAAACTATTAAACACAAACAAAGTCCTCATCATTTCATCCCTACTTTAGAAGAAATTTGTCCCCAGTTTTGCTGTAAATGAATAACTTGCTTATGAAAACTAGACTAGGAGACCCACTTGGCTTGTAAAGCCAAGTTTCCTCTCTCGCCACCCAAATATGTTGTGGTTTGGTTCTGTCTAGTAGTTCATGCCTTGGTGTACACAAGTTTACCTTTCACTAGCGGAGGTTGCAAATCTGAAAATTTGATCCTGTAGTGTATGGATTTCGCACTTGGTTCTCATCATACATCAACCCCTAGAGGCTCACAAAATGTAATATGTCTAAGGAACTTCCATGCCCAATCCCTATTGATGACATGAGACCTCTCACTTTCCATTACTGTTGATATATGTTGGTTAGTATTCCATGTGTTTTCCTTGGCCTAAGTCTAGACATATGAGTGCAATTTACCCTTTTTCGATGTCCAGTACCTAGGTGAGGCCCTAGTCCCTTGGTCTGGACTCTGGATCACTATTTATCGTAATTATGGCTTTTTGGGTTCCTCCCTTAGACATTCTCTGAATCTCTGGCATGCATGCTTAGATTTGATCCCTTCATTAGTTAGAGATGCCTTTGGGAGGTCTCCAGCGTTCATAGCACACAAGGGCTTACTTGGTCAAATTTGATCTCCCTCTTTCTTGGCATGTCTATTGCGTAGATAGTATCCATCCTTTCCATTGAGTAGGAAGCATTGGTTTTTTTTCATTGCAATAGACTAGAAGACATACTTAATTAAAGGGCAAGCAAATTTACTTTCTAGTTCTTTATCGTCTTTCTAGTTGTTTCATATCATTGAAACCCTAATTGAAGTAACTTCTAAAATCAACCCCAACCCTAAGTTCACATTAACTCAACCTTTGCCCTCTTTCCACACTTTCCCATGGGTTCTCGTTGACCGTCAATAATCAAGTGGCAACCCCATTCCCTCCATCCTTTTCTCTCAATTGGGGTTGAGCCATTGTTGTGGTAGTGTGGTGCCTCACTCTAACAATTGCGATACATTTTGACAACTCCACCAAGGAGTTCCCATCAACCCTCCCCTTCCTCAAGCGAAGGCTTTCTCTTCCCTTTTCTCTTTCCTTGTGTCTCTCCTTTCCCTTAACATTGTGCTACATTTTGGCAACTCCACCAAGAAGTTCCCATCAACCCTTCCCTTCCTCAAGCGAAGGCTTTCTCTTCCCCTCTCTCTCTACTTATGTCTCTCCTTTCCCGTACAATAGGGATAGTTTTCTCTCTTTTTCCCCTAATCTCGAGTGGAAGGCCTCCAATTCTATCACTTTGAAATTACCCTAAAGAGCATCCAAGACTATCCCTTCCCTAATCCCTTACCTTTTAGCCATGGAGATGATTCAAACCAATGTTGTTGACATGGCAAGCTATATAGCATCTAATGCAGTAAATGTGCGTCATTCAGTGCACATTCAGCTTATTAAGCTCAAGTTTCTCCAAGGACTTAATTTTTCACGAGGCCCTCATGTTCATCCTCCTCCTTTGCCCTTAGTTGTGCACCAAGTTCAAAACTTGGAAGAACCCAACCTTTAAATGTAGCTTCACTCTCAAGCCTCACGAGTGTCAAAATTTTCAGCTCGTGGTAAGAATCTACTCCACTCAAATTAAAACCCGAAGAGCTAGAAACGAAAAGATTTAACCTACTCTCAAAACTACCTAATCTGACCTATACTCAAAAGTTGAAACACATCAGACTTTCAAAGTATGAACAACAAAAGCTAAATGGACTATCAAACCTACTACTGCATTCTTATTAATTTTAGAAAAGAAATTTGCTACAGGAAACTTAGAAAACCACAAAAACTAAATGAATGAATCACTCACACCCTGCTTATCTTTTATAAATTAAGAATGCCGGAAAGATACAAAAAAGTCCCATTCCTATGGTCGCCCAGATTAGAAAAGCAAAACCCTAAAACGACATAGGGATCAATGGACAATCCTGCATGAAATAGTTGCAAAGAAATAATTCACCTCAACTAGAGTAGGACAACTAATAAAGCCAAGTGCATCTCCTTCATATCTGTGCCTTCCTCCTAGAATAGAATGCCTCATGCAAGTGGCACCTAATCTAAAAATGGAAAAACACTTTTCCTAAATTGGAAAAGCAACTCAAAAATAAAAAAGAACTCTTATTCTAAAATTAGAAAAACACACTCTAATTCTGAACTGAACTTAAACTGCTAAATTTAGGACAACACCTATACTGGGAGAAAATTGAGGTCAGCGCATGCATGCACCCTCTATCTCTCCCCTTCACTACCCTTCTCCTATAACATGGTTGCACCACCTCTCTTGTAATACAATCCAAACAACTATAGCTACTAGCATTTTAAAAATTGGCCAAACAAGAACAGGAACTAGCCAGCTTGACCCTAAAAGAGGAGGGACCGGCCCTTGAACCGATTCAGTGACCAATTTTGTATCGAATCGGCCAACTCAACATTGATGTAAATGAATATAAAACCTTTTCTAAAAATTTTATATTTTATGTATTTTTAGTAAGCCGGTTCATAAATCGAGTCATCAACGGATTCTAATCTGAGCCTAGTCTGACCCTCAACCGATTCTGACTTTTAAAACAATGGCTGCTAGTGGTGTGCACTGTGCCTCTGCTACTGAAGATGGACATTGTTAAAGCAACAAGGTAAACAAAATCTCAGAAAAGTAACCCAAACCAATGGGTGCTATCCAATCACTAGTCCAACCACACCATTCCACAAGGAGTGGGCACCCCTTCCTCTCCAACGCGGGTCCTCCAAGGGACCACTCCCCCTTCTCCTTAGCTTCAGCCTAGCCAAATGGGATGTCAAAGGATTCCACCTCAAGTGGTGATGCCCCAACATGCCTCCTTTTTGTTCAGTGCTTCTTGTTAAGCTCTGGCCCAACTAACCCTTGAACCCAACTTGTAGTTGTCCCTTTGACCATTGGTTCTTTGAGCACCGGCTTTCCTGTGGTGATTTCCCAAACCTTTCCTTCAAACATTAACATGAACCAAAGCACAAATGAAACCTCTAAAGAATTTCCCTCGAGTTCAAAACATTTGGAACCATAAAAATTGATCTGTAAATGAGGGACTTATAAGTTATAGCCCACAAGTTTCATCAAAACAGATCTCTGCAGAAATAAAATAATTATCCCTATTCTAGGTGCAATTGAATGCAAATCTTCTCAGCTGCTAATCACCAACAGGCATAAGAGGATGGCTTTGTCTTCAAATCTAGTTTCAAGGCTTTTGTTCTCTATTTTCAAAGTAGTTCACTACTTGGTTACATTGCTTGTGGTGGCTGGACCAATGCTGACTAAGTTCCCCATTTGTGTTTATTTGAAAAGTTCAAGCCCAGCACCCTAATACTGTCAAGCCAAAATAAACAACATACACTGTTGTATTAATAAATTTAACCAACATACTCTGAATCTGCCAACCAAGCAAAATTCTAGAAACCTACATATTAAACCCAACAATACATACTCTATTCTAAATAGAATGGGGTATGCTCTGTTTCTTGTGTACATGTGCTTACCCAGCAGTGAGCACACATTCAGCAGTCATTTATGTGTCCAATTACAAGAGACCAGCAATCATGTCCAACTGTATTGTTGCAGGTAATGCCATGTAGAGTTGTTTCATTAGTGGCTCAAGAGTCAATACAGAGCATAGTCCAACCCTGTTAAGATATACATATATGAGTTTGGCTCAACATACACTGCTATAAATAATGATACATAGGCTGCCATCCACATTTCTTATCAGATATTGATCAACATAGAGCATGCACACATTTTTGTTACAATGGGGGTGGTTGTGCAGAGCACTACAGCATTCATTTTGGGGAACGCCTTGTGTATGGGCGTGTTGGTGCAAGTGGCTTGGGCCAATTAACAAATACACAGTAACTAAACTTGAGTCTTCATACCAGCAAGTTAATTAAAGAGAAATTGTTGTAGAATGTGGCTTCCCTAGTGGTTATTCACACCAACGATCAGGCAACCAATAGCTAGAATGCCTAATCTATTAATACAAGTTGTTGAATGGTTTACATAGTAAGTACATATCCTAGCGTTCAACAAATGAAAATCAATGGGTTGTTTGAATACTATGCAGCTCTGTCTTGACCATTCAAACAGGTATACCAGCTATCATAGAATAATAATAATTGTTGTATCTAACCCATTAATTAAACCAACAGTCCAACACACTAGTATTAGCATTATAGGTAATTCCAGTGATCAAATAAATGAATAATGGGTGAATACAACACTGCATGCATCTCTATCAGATGGAAACCCCACAGGAATATCCAAAACAGAAGCAAGCAGCAGTTAATCACACAACAATTCATCAACCGTTAATCACACAACAATTCATCAACCACAAGGAATTTATATGCACCGTAGACACAGATTTATCCTAGAAATCCAAATGGGAAAACCAACATTTAATGGGATTTGAATTCTTGATCAGGAATTTTATTATAAAAGGGTGAGCTATGCACTCTCAAAATGAGATTCTGATGCATTCATACTCACTAATAGTCTTTGCAGATGATGTGGCTATGGACAATCTTTTGTTCATGCATGGACAGGCTCAATGGCTCCTTTGTCCTCCAATCTTCAAGCATATTGCCTCTTCGAGCCCCCTTCTTTTGCTACTCCCTCCTTCCCAAGCTTCAATTCTCCCCTTGGTTGTGGTTGGTTTCCCTTTCATCAAGCAAGCATTCTCTTTAATAGAGTTGCCCCAGAATGCCAACCATCAAGGAAATCAGTTTCACCTTCTTGACACCTTTGGCCTTTCGTCTTCAAGTCGATTTCCGACTTTAAACTTTTGCAAAAATTTAGTTGCAAAGTTTGGATGAGGAATTAATGTTTCGGATTCTTTTTGGATCACACCTCCCTATTCACAGGCTTTTGGTCACCAAAAGCATCAACTTGAAGATGTAGCATCTTGTTTGCTTCTCAACACACTATCCAATGGCTTCTCAACACTTTTAATATAGGAGAAACACAATGCAAGGGATTCCACTAAATCCCGAGTGTTCTTACTCACCTTTTGCAATTCTTCAAATAGCTTGCAGTGCTTCTGGAACTGTCTTCATAACCATGGGAATGTAGTGGACAGCTCTTCACCCATTCAGCCTTTGCCACAATCCTCTAAGATTGTTGTTGCTTTGTCTTTGATTCTTCTCGATGTTGAAGCTCTATGGACTTGTTGATCTAGATGAGGCCAGAGTCTTCTTCTCCCATCTTTGGAATGGTCTTCTATTTGTACTTGTTAGCTTGTTTGCTTGGTCCCCCAGGTGTTGGTGCAGTTTCAAGTGGTAGAAACATCCCTTGGTTGCCCTCTTTCAATCTTCTACAAGCAGGTTGGAGTAATGGCTTACTACCTATTATCACACAAACCCTCACTTCTTGAAATAAAGTCCTAACACTCAAACAAGGTTTTGGCATAACTAAGAGGGAGGCCACTATCATCTCATCAACCCTCTTCTGCACTTTAGGCCGGGTCAAGGAGGGCTTCCCTAGGATAGAATTACTAGAACTTATGCAATAAGGTCCAAGGTGAAATGAAGAGAAAGGTCGAGCAAAACAACTTTTTGTGGATTGAATAAGATAAGTGGATGGAAGGCCAGAGACTAGTGTCTTTCCATTGGGCAATGGGTTCAAATCAATGTTCATATGAGAGGCTATCCTAATGATAGAAAGAGGATAATATGGCTGAAACACTCAAGCTACATTGACTCTTTCCTTGTTGTCCCAAATTGCAGAAATATGGCTAAGGGCATTACTAAAATAGACAACATCCAACGCTTATGAAGATTATGATTTCCTGGAATGAAATGTATGTGTATTTAACCAAGTGTTGAGAAATAATGCAACATAGACAACATCCAAGGATAACATAATAGAACATGGAGAGAGCCTTCCAAGTTGTTACTCCATAAACATATGTCAAGATATTTCAACAAGAGAAATAGCAATATAGATCTAAAAGATTCCTCACCCACAAGATAATTGAGTTGATCCTCCAAAAGTCTCCAATGGATATTCAACTAATCTCCAAGGGATTTCCCCCCAAATCCAATCATGAAAAATAATGAAGAGAACAAACACTTATAAAGGTTTGAGCTCCATCTTCATTTATAATAAAATATGAATTGTTTTCCTAGATCCACTAATTTCTCCAAGAAATACAATAGAATAACCTCTCCAACAACCTCATTACTAAAAGTAGCAATGACTTGTTGAGATCCACTTTATTCTCCAAGAAGAATCAATAAAATATGCTAGGAAAACAATACAATAATGGTCTCAAGTAACCAACTCCATGAAACAAGTCAACAACAATAGAATAAGAGAGTTGGTTATGCAACAACCTCCAAACATAGCAAGTGTGAGGTCTCTAAGTAAAACGACCCATCAATGGACCAAAAAGAATGTGCAATGAGTCCTCCAAATGGCACGTATGGCTCCTCAAATGATGTACATGTAACTCTCCAAAGTGAGACGACCTCATGAAACAATGTGCAAAACTCTCAATAGATGACACGTGTGGCATTAGGAATAGGATGTCCCATCAATAAGCAATGTAGTAGAGGCACATATCAAGCAAATATCCTCCATAATAAAAGCTCTAACCAACTCGTCCTCCTCAAAATCTATCCCAAGCACTAAATCCATGTGTAAGGTGCTCAAAATAGGCTCAAGATCCATGCTATAAGGGGACAGCCCCAACAAAACCAAGTCACCCTCTTCAAAAGTCAACAAAATCATAAGAGAATGTGCCATAAAGTGGTTTGTAGTTATTATAACCACCTCCTTATATCAAGGAGACATCAAATCATGTGCAAAGTGACCAACCATCTAACCAACTCCAAGAGAGAGAGAGAGCAGCCTCATTAACTAGTAAAGTAATGCAAAGAGGTGATGAACACCTCGATATGTGTGCAAAGTAGTTCAATGCTCTACTAGGAGTGAGGCTCCAACTCAAAATTGGGAAGGACCCCTTCAAGATCTCCATGGAATAGTAACCGCATGCTAAGAATAGGCCAAGGAAAAAGTCAACCTGCTCAAACAAATCCCCAAGCTCAATCTCCAAGAATATCTAGCATCCATAAAGCGTGCCAAGCAAGGGACAAGTGGAGCACTCCTCAAAGGTGGACATCCATATGCTAACAACCTACTCACAACTCTCAATGCAGTGTCACAACTCTCAATGCAGTGTCACAACTCTCAAGGCATGCTACAACACCCAATGCAATGCCACAACGCCCAATGCAAGGCTACAATGCCCAATGCAAAGCTACAACGCCTAATGCAATGTCACAATACCTAATGCAAGGCTACAATGCCCAAGGCAATCCCACGACTCCCAGTGCAGTGTCACAATGCCCAAGGCAAAAGGCTCCTCAAAAAGTACAATGTGTATGGGTTGACCTCCAAATATGTG
>ML784259.1:66358-88229 GCA_009831015.1 Picea engelmannii
GATGAGCATTAGTGGATAGAGAGGAGCAAGAGGCTCCAAGGGATGCAGTAATGATTGACTCTACTCCAAAAGAACATATTTCAGAGGATAAGAATGAGACAGTAGAGCCAGAGATAACCTGTAGATCCACCCAAAGAAGTTACAATTACCAAGAAAAGACCAGCATGGCTCCAGGACACTTTGCAAGAAGTTGAAGGACATGCAACTCCCAAAGGATCTTTTAGAGAGAGCAAGAGACCACACAAGTTTTCCAGCTATGTGGCACTGATGAGTAAGATCATTGATTCAAAACCTTCAACTTATGAGGAAGTTGCAAAGCAACAAGTGTGGAAGGATGCCATGATGGAAGAATACCAATCCATCACGAAGAATGATGTGTGGTAAGTGGTTCCCAGACCAGAAGGGAAGTCAGTGGTGACTTCCAAGTGGATCTACAAGATCAAGCAAGTTGCAGATGGCAGCATAGAGAAGTACAAAGCCAGATTTGTGGCTAGAGGATTCTCCCAGAAAGAGGGAGAAGATTATGACGAGACATTTGCTCTAGTAGCGAGGTACACTTCCATTAGATCTATTATTTCTATTGCTTTTGTTATGGGATGGAAATTACACCAGATGGATGTCAAGACTGCTTTCTTGAATGGTGTAATTGAAGAAGAAGTGTACATAGAGAAGCCACAAGGTTTTGTGATCCATGGGAAGGAGTCCCATGTTTGTAAATTGAAGAAAGCTTTGTACAGGCTTAAGCAGGCAACTAGGGCATGGTAAGCCAGAATAGATAGTTATTTGATGAGCTTGGGGTTTACCAAGAGTGATTTAGATCCCAACCTTTACTACAAGGTTGAAGATGGTTGCCCAATGATATTGGTACTATATGTGGATGACCTGTTTCTTACAGGGGATGAGAAGCTCATAGATGGGTGCAAGAGGGAGCTCACTTCAGAGCTCGAAATGAAGGATCTGAGTTTGATGCGCTATTTCTTGGCATTAGAGGTGTGGCAAAGACCAGATGAGATCTTCCTTAGCCAAGGAAAATATACAGTTGAGATCCTACAGAGATTCGGGATGATGGACTGCAAGTCCATGGCCACACCTATGGTTACGAATCTAAATCTCGAGTGATTCTTCTTCAGATTTGGTTGATCCCACCATGTACAGACAATTGATCGAATCCTTGATGTACTCGGTTAACACCAGGCCGGATATATGCTTTGCAGTGAACACATTGAGTCAATACATGGTCGACACTAGACATGTACATTTGGTAGCAACAAAGCATGTGTTGAGGTACTTGCATGGTACGATTGGATATGAACTCGGATATGTCTTGGATGGTGAAGTAAAGTTGCAAGGTTATATAGACTTTAACTGGGTGGGGAGTGCAGTGGACAGGAAAAGCACATCAGGATGTTGCTTCAGTTTGGGATCAGGTATGATCTCATGGTTGAGCAGAAAACAGACATCAGTGGCACTTAGTTCAGCAGAGGCAGAATATATAGCAGCCAGTGTTGCAAGCCGTGAAGCAGTGTGGCTTCGAAAGTTGCTTGCAAGGTTATTTGATATAGAGTTGGAGCCAACCTTGATATACTATAATAATCAATGTTGTGTGAAGCTTCCAGAGAATCCAGTCTTTCAAGATAAGTCAAAGCATATAGAGATCAAATACCATTTCATCTAAGACATGGTGCAAAAAGGAGCAGTGGAACTCCGGTACATATCCACAGATGAGCAGATAGCGGACATCTCACCAAGCCTCTATCTAGAGTGAAGTATGAGTACTTCAAAAACAAGCTTGGCATGATGCAGAATGTCCACCCTCGTTGAGAGGGAGTTGTGATGTTTCTCCGATAGTGGGAAGATACTCTCCCTTTGAAGTTTGGCGAAGGGTTTCCCAGATCAGTCATGTGAAGTGACTGAGGGAGTAATGAGTAGCCCAGTACAAGTCTTGCCTACGCCATGTGAAGTGGCTAGGTGAGATTGGGACTTGTAGTGTGGTCTTGCCTATGCCATGTGAAGTGGCTAGGTGTGATTGGGACCATGGTGTATCCTTTCCTAAGCCATGTGAAGTGGCTAGGTGTGGATGGGACTACTAGGAGAGAAGAAACATCATAGATACTTGCAGCATAGTCGTGAGACTATGTTGGTAGTCTTGCCCATACCATGTCAAGTGGGATGGGTGTGATTGGGACTACTAGGAGAGGAGAAACATCATAGATACTTGCAGCATAGTCGTAAGACCATGCTAGTAGTATTGCCCATACCATGTGAAGTGGATGGATGTGATTGGGACTACTAGGAGAGGAGAAACACCATAGATGATTGCAGCATAGTCGTGAGACTATGGTGGTAATATTGTCCATTCCATGTGAAGTGGATGGGTGTGATTGGGACTACTAGATGCTTGCAGCGTAGTCGTGAGACTATGGTGGTAGTCTTTCCCATACCATGTGAAGTGGATGGGTGCGATTGGGACTATTAGATGCTTGCAGTGTAGTCATGAGACTATGGTGGCAGTCTTGCCCATGCCATGTGAAATGGATGGGTGTGATTGGGACTACTATAAGAGAACATCATAGAAGAATACCTCCCTAGCTAAGAGGGAGTGTTGATGTTTTGGTAGCACTGGAAGGTATTCCCTCCTGGACAACTTTTCTTAGAGAAGAAGAAGATTCCAAGAAGTCAAAGGAAGACCATTGAGCAGTTGAAGAACACCCCGGAATACAAGTCAGCTCACAGGAATTTCCAGGAAGAGAAGTCGGCCCACAGGAAAAGAATAAATTGGAAACAGAATTTCAAGAAAAGAAGTCAACCCCAGCTAAGTGACTTGAAGGCTATAAATAAAGTGACGCCTTACTCATTTGTTCATCCTCTCACACAGCTATCTCACTCAAGAAGAAGGCGCAAGTCTGAGACAAGAAGAAGATGCAACTACTGCAACTGGGGTTTCTTGGTGGTTGGTGATTTCTCTTGTGCGCTATCTCTGGAAGAGTTGTGCTAGGTTTGTGATGCAGTTGTCTACCCTTGCTAGGGTTTGACAAAGGGAAAAGATAAGTTCTTGTTATCAGGGTTTCTTCGTTATCAGTTTTGCTCTTGTGAATAGAGCTTGTTCATGGTTGTATTGTACTATCAGAAAGATTCTCTCTAAGAAAAATTGGCTGGGTTTTTCCCCGTGTTTGGGGTTTTCCCAGGATAAATCTTGTGTCTTCTTGTGCTTGTTTATCCTGCTTATATCTTCTGTATATGGTTGTTAAATGTAAAAGAAGTTGTAATAATCTGGTAAATCTATTGCTCTTAAAATTTAAGAAAATCTAACTAAACCTCCCCCTGGTTATGGCTGTGGCTCTCCCATCGTTTACCTAAGCGGTCGTCCAAAGTTTTCACCTCCAAACAACAATGTTAACCCTTCAGATCATCAGCCAAGTTCTCATGCCAAAAATGGATACCAAAGCCAAAATGGGTTAAACATTCTTCCAAGGTGAAGTTATGCTCATTTATTTCATAGCCCATTGGCCCCGCAGATCATATCAACATAGCTGCCTCAAAAGCTTCCTGAACCTCCAAAGTTCAGTAATGGGCAGGAGAAGATCCAGAAAAATATATCGAATCCTTTTCTCTTAATTATGACGAGTTTGTTAATGACAACAATGTGTCAGTAAACATTTTCCCTAAGACCCTACCTGGAAATGCCCTCCATTGGTTTCACCGCTTGTCTGAGCACAATATCACATGGTTTGGTTTTGAATTCGACGACAATCAAATTTGGATAATATTCACCCTCAAGTTCATCCATATATATATATATATATATATATATATATAATATCATAATTTTCAACATATATTTAAAAAAAGTAAGATAAAATACCAGTCTCTTTGAAGCTAAATCTGTCTGTGTCTGAAGCTAAATATTAGTGTCCAAAGATAACAACTCTGAAGCTAAATACCAGTTTCTCTCTGAATCTATATCTCTCTCTCTGTTTGTAGGTAAATATCTATCTCAATCAGAAACTAAATACTAGTCTCAGTGTCTCGCTGTGAGCTAAATACCAATCTCTGTTGGCCCTTCCAAATTCAATGATTCAATGTCGTATACAACTTACAGTTCATTATTTGGAGGCTAATAATTTTGAATGTCAGTGCCCAATGATGAAGAGCCCCGAGACCTGACTCTTGGGAAAGAATGCAATTCTCGTCAAAATAACACTCAACTCATGGTTGGCCCTTCTCGAATCTCACTGTATGTCCTCTAATCTAAATGACAAATGTGCAATGCACGTCAAACTGAATATGCCGGTGACTAATCAAAGGAAAGAATGCGGGGGCAACCATCGATGGAAGTTTCAAGCAAAGTTGTGGGTTAAGTAAAGCATGATGGGAATAGTGATTAGGGTTTCTTTCATTTCCCTTCTTTTCTTTAAATATTAAAAAAAATGAACTTCAATCTAAATTTGAGAGCAGCTTTTATGGTAAGTTACGGTGTTTTCAACAATTAAATCTATCTATTGATTTGGTATGGTATGAATTTTAGGGGCAGCGAACTCTAAATAATTTCAAGAAATCCTTCAAAAAAAGGAAAACCTTGTTACTAAACCCAAGGGCTCCGTTTATAACCTTCATTTTCCATTGATCAGTTTGTCACAATCACACATTTCAACATTCCCAAAATTGATGAGCATGGTGCACTGTGTTTCATAACGTGATGACTACTCTCCCTGATGGCAAGCTTATGCACCTTTTTGTCAATGCTACACCTTATGATAAGAGATTTTAGTTGTACTCTCAATACCCTTGCATGCTTGAGGAGGCCATCAACTATCTTATCAAAGAGGCACTATCTGTTATGGAATGCAGTATAGAGGAGATGGTGAATGTTTACATCATGGTTTTGTTGGTTCAAATTGGGCAAGAGATGTAGGTACACAGAAGATCACTTTCGTCCACTGTTAAAGCTTGGGTGCCACACATCTAGAGAAACTCTTTCAAGGTCCCTTTGACATCACTCACGGATTAGTAAGAAATGAGGTGCCACCTCTAGAGAGCATTTCTCAAATCCACTTAAGATTTTGATGTATGTTAATTATTTTTTGGTATGCTTATCTCCTAAGTACGACGACCTTACCAGAAGACTTAGTTTTCCATATATAAATGTTATGAGTGAGTTATAAATCTTTCTTTAGTTATTGATTTATCTTTATCCTACACTTGGCTACTTGTGAAAACTGCTAGAAGAGTTAGAGTGCAAGTTAAGTGATGTGAAGTCACCCACGTGACAAGGAGGTCACCCTCATTAGCTAGACATCCTCCTCTTTTATTGACTGATAGTATTTTGTTTTCTCAAGCTAATGAAAGTTTTTCTCCTTACTAGTCCAGAATTTGCTGCCCTGGTTTTGTAATTTCATCCAGGAGAAAACTCAGATCGACAGCTCAATACTCGGCGAATCAGTTTCGAATTCATATATGTTGTGTCTCTTTCCTTGATCTATCATTCTACAATTTTTAATTTTGAAAAGAGGCAATTGTAATTGTGTTAAAAGCTTTTATGTTTCAGTGTTCATTTTTAGACCTTAAGAATCAGATCTGCACATCATGAATTAAAATACTAAGATGGTACCAGAGTTGGTTTCCTAAAATCTTCCATCCAGTGAATAGTGAAGGCACCTATGAGAGGGAAACATTGACAAGGATTTCAAGGGTGTGAAGCCCATAAATTTCTTGTGACAGGAGCATTCCATGCCCTAGGAAAAGGTCAAGTACCTGTGAAAGGCCAAATCATTCAATGCCTGTGAAAGGTTGATCTAACCTGTGAGAGGTCAGTTTGTTTAATGCATATCAAGGGTTGATCTAACCTGTAAAAGGTTGTTGATTTGTTATCGTATGAACTGATTTTTTTTAAGTTGTGCTCCAAGGGGCAGAAGGCATGGCTAACACCATCATGACAGGTCTCAGGGAGTGTGACCGAGTAGACAATGCCTCTAATTTCACCTCTTGGAAGTGTAGGTTGCAGGTGTTCATGGAAGAGCTTGATTTATGAGGCATAGTGAAGGGTACAGTAACTCTTCCAACCAATTCTCAACAGTTTACTTGGTAATGGGCATGAGAAGACGGTTGCCAGCGCTATGAGAATAATTTTGGATTCCTTTAAGGACCATTTCAATCCTCACATAGCAAAGTAGTCAGCTAAGGAGATGCTTGAAGCTTTGACTACTCTTTATCAGAGTATCAATATTTCCAGAAAGATGCATCTGAGGAACAAGTAATCCCAAGTACATATAAGTGATTTAGGTACTGTGACAAGCTACCTCATGAAAATTACCAAGATTAGAGATCACCTCTTTGCCATTGGTATGATGATAGTCAATGAGTAATTACTAAATTAGTGCCTATTGCACTAAATGGATCTCCGCAATGGGAACTTTTTGTTCAAGGTGTTTGTGACTCTGCAACTCTCCCATCTTACAGTGGCCTCGAGACATATTTGTCCAAGAAGAAACCAGATAAGAATCAATTGCAACCCAAAAAGATGAGGCCGAAGACCTTGCTTTCATCAGGAAGATGAAGAAAGGTGGCAAGAAAAAGAAACAAGTGAAGTGTAAGGAGAAGGAGGTGTCTTTTCTCGACTCCAATGCTAAGAAGAGGAATCATGTGACATGTTTACAAGTGTAACAAGAAAGGACACTACGCTCATGAATGTAGTTCAAGGAAACTAGAAGAGGGAAAAGTAAGCAGCCACAAAAACAATTTGCTAGGAGTGCAGATATCTCAACGGAAGTGGATGAGTTGGCATCCACATTAGAAACCGTTGTTTCCACCTCTACCAATATTGCCTCTGGTGTTGGTTGGTATGTTGACACTGGACAGTGGATTGTTGTGACATATAATTGAAACTTTTTCAGCAAACTTCATGAAAAACAACTGGGCATGCAAGTGGCCTTACGTGATGATACTGCATATCTAGTGACTAAATTTGGCAAAGTACCTATCAAGATACCTTCAGGGGATGTTTTATTGTTATACGATGTTGTTTTTGTGCCCAGTCTGACTAAGAATCTCTTTGTTGTCTCATCCACTGGAGGTCTAGATTGTAAAGTTAAGTTTGATGAACAACAACGTGTGATAAGAGATTACAGCCAGGAACCCCCCTGGGTTTAGGACGAAGAAGTGTGTGAAGGAGAACTTTATAAGCTTCTTGAAGAGACCAAAAATCATGGAGCTTGGGTGAATGATAATGGCAAGTTGTGTGAGTTATTGCACAATCATTTCAATCATTTGCAATATGGAAATCTTCCCCTCTTAAAGAATATGGAGCAGAGATTTCTCAATTTCAAGGTGAAGTAGAATGGTGTGTGCAAAGGTTGCACACTCAATAAGCACCCCAGGACTACCTATCCTTCTAGGGGTAGAGAGAGATTCTCAAGTTGATACATTATGATGTTTGAGGGCCTATGTCATCTCCTTCATCTATAGGTAGCCTTTACTAGTTTCCTTTCTTGACGACTCCTCTCATAGATGTTGGATTTACTTCACGAAAACTAAAGATCAAGTTTTCAACAAATTTAAAGAGTTTAGAGCCATGATAAAGAATCAGAGAGGAAAAACAATCAAAGTTCTTTGGTCAGACAATGTAGTAGAGTACACCTCCAAAGAGTTTACTCTTATTGCAAGGATGCAAAAGTTAAGAGGGAGCTTTCTGTAACCTGTAACCCTTAGCATAATGGGGATGCAAAAAGGAAGAATGGGTTTGTCGTTGAGAATCAAGATAGCTAAGGCCATGATTCATGACATGGACTTGCCCATGTGCCTATGGTTGAGACATGTAATACAATTGTCTACATATTAAAAAGGTGTCCGCACAGGGATTTTAAGGACAAAACATCGAACTTTCGAAGGAGGCCTTTACTAGTGTGAATGGATCTCATTTTTATGTTTTTTATCGTCCAGTTTACATTCATGTTCCTGATGAGAAACAAAGTAAGTTTGTGCCCTCTGTATCAAGGTAACTTTTGAAGGGTATAGTAAAACTTCCAAAGGCTACCGAATTTACATTCTAGGATAGCAGAAATACTGGTAAGTCGTGATGTGCTGTATAATGAGCATGGATGGTCTTCAAGTTCATGAGAACCTCCTACACTGATTGAGGAGGATGGAAAACTTCTTGTACCAAATTGAAATCTGAAATCAAATGAAAAATCAGATTCAGATTAGAATGTTATCTGCCAAGAAGGAGAGACCACACCACCCTCGTTTTTAGCCAGTAAGCCAAGATGGTCGTCTCCAGTCTTGAAGGAAGTCAAGGAACAAGTTGGCCCGCTTAAATCTACATTACACGCACGTCGTCCACCTAAGAAGTTTCCAAATCATATCGCATTGCCGACTTCCATTCTTGAGACCGAACCGTCAAGTTTTAAGGAGGGAATTACAAAGTACGTATGGCATGATGCCATGATAGAGGAGTATAACTCCATTATCAAGAATGATTTCTCTAAGATAGTTTCAAGCGTTAATTTTCAGACCATGGTAAGAAGATTCTGCACATAGAAAGAATAACATGAATCCTAGGTAGTTGAAGACTTGAAAGCTTCTATCAAAACAGCGGATCTAAGTATGCTAACCTACAAGCACATACTATTCAAATTCAAACAACAAATACACAGATCTGAACTCCCAATCACATCTATCTTTTATTGACAATGGAAAGAAGAAAATACACTACAATAGCTCAAAACCAAAAACTCGTTAACCAACTTAGTGGTGCACCCTGCATATTCTTTATAGAATAGGAAAAACAGGAAAGATACAATGTATCTGGACACATGCAAGAAGCACTTGGTTTCAGTATGTCAAACCCTAACCCTAATCTAAACACCTAGTGCACCATAGCTGCATGGATAAGAGTGCCAAGAGAAATGCACCCCATTTGGGAGATCAACTACATCAAGCAAATCTGTAGGTGCCTCCTAGAGAACTGCACCCTCATCCAAGAATAGACAACCCCTATGCAAGTGCCTTACACAGCCTAGGGATCTGCACCCTGTCTACGAATAGACCATGCATGCATTCTCAAAACTGAACTGAACTGAAAGCTGAACTGAAGACTAGCAAAAGAAAAACTGGAATTGCTAAATCTGAACAGCAAGGCAAAATTGGAAATATACTAAGATTTGTGCATGCATGCATGCAACCTATACTCTCCTACATAACTACAAGTCTACATCTCCCTCACACTACAAACTAGTGATGCATCATCTCTCTACCAATACGGTTTCCCAGAACCTGAGACAAACTGCTGAAGCGTGTCATTGCTATACTCTGCATCACTGTTACATTGTGCTGAGCTGAGGAGAATATTCTCTAAGCAAAATGTAAAAATTCTAACACCAAGATCAATTGGAAATCAGTGATTGATTCCAAATGGGCTCTACAAAATCAAGCATGCAGCTGATGGGAGCACTGAGATCATAGTTTTGAAAACCGGAACCGGACATTGACTCGGTCACCTATCAACTCGGACATCGAACCGGAACCGGATCGACTTGGATTGGTTTGATTTCAACGACTCGATTCAATAAAAAATACATTAAATAATTAAATTTTAATGAAAAAAATTATTTTAAAGCTTTCAAACCATGATTCCAAACCATTAGAGACAAAATATGCAAAGTTTGCTCATCTATATACCATGTAAGGGTATATATATCAAAATGGCACCGAGTGCAATACATATGAGCAACAAAATACATATCAGTGAGGCTCTAAATGGCAAATATTACTGATGTGCTTTCTAAACAATTCCAATAACCCATCCTCTTGATGAAGAAATAGTGCACCTTCCTTGCATTGTGTTCATTAGGCATGCTGTAATTATTCCCTTGGCTTCTTGGTTTGGTTGGTATTTTGATCCACATCACCCTGAAGAGGACAGGGAACAATCACCCAAGGGTTGGCTTCAAGTAGTTATGGAAAATTAAAGAGATCAGAGCTATATAAACATGCCAATAGCATTGTGAATACCAAATGCATATATATATATATATATATATATATATATATATATATATATATCCCCAAGGGTTAGTTCAAGCAGTCTTGAGCCAGACGTGAGTTCTCTCCCCCAGTGATCAGTTGGGGAGGTCACGGGTTCGACTCTCTTGATCCCCTTGGGGTTAGGCTCCGTAATTAGAGCCGACGATTTACCCCATTTACCATCCACAAAATGTGGGGAAGTATTCAAAGGGTTTCTCGCGATTTCTTCCATCGGAAAAACTATATATATATATATCAATGTTGATAACATCGGCGAAATCATGAAAAATCGTGATTTTTTTAACGAGTAAAAATCACAATTTTTTCCAATTTCTCGCGGCACGATAGAAGAAATCGACAGATAGCGAAAACTGACCGGTTAAAAGCGATTTTTTGTTTTGGGGGGAGTTCATTTGTGCCTTTTGGTTGTTGGAGAAGGAAGGAGGAGGGCTTGTAGTCATCATCAATCATTGTGGAGATAGCTAAACAATCATCATCATCACCATCAAGGATTTTTTAGTGGATGAAGGGTTCAATTTCATTTGCCAACCAGTGTTGAATCTTCCATTCATAGGTATGTATTTAAATCCCACCATGTTAATGTCATTTTTTCATAGATTTATGCATGTTTGCTTACCTCTTTGCTTGCCTACATTTTGCTTTGTTTTGTCATTTTGCCATGATTTTCATGCCCATAAAACAATGTAGGGGTTTTTTTTTTGATGGGACAGCAAGCTTGAGCCTTGATATTAATTTTTTTATCCATCCTCTTATTGTCATTTTTCATTGCTAATAATCTAATCAGAGGTCTGATTTTCTAAACCAATGGGCTGTTTTTTTTTTCTAGTGGGGTTTAATGTCATTTTCTTGTGTTTTTGGTGCCTTAGGGTTGAATTTTGAAGCTGTCCATTTTCATATAAAATATGCCGAAGGCTTTGGACCCATTTTGGCAGTATGGGGACCCTAAAGATGGGACAAACCGGCAACGATTGAATTGTGAATTGTATGGGCAGCATATGACAGGAGGGATTAACAGGTTGAGATACAATTTAGCTATAATCCTCCAACATGATGTTGGGATTTGTCTTAGACCTACCCCAGAGATTATGTGACCTGTGCATGATTCAATTCATGCAAAGGATAAAAAAAAAAAAGAGAGGCAGCTGCAAACAAGGTCGAACTTGCAGTTACAAGTTCAAGGGTATCTACCACTGGGGGTAGTGGGAGGGGCTCCACAGATTCAGCTACTAAGAGATCTGCATCTTTTTTTGTTCCACAAACCGGAGCTGGAGCACAGCGTTCCATCATGTCAGTGTTAAAAAAAGGGAGAAGGCAGAAGCAAACAGGGTTATGGGGAGGTGTATTTTTCAGAGTGACTTACCTCTCAGCRTCACCAAAAACAATCCATTTTGGCATTCGATGTATGATGCCATTGTTGTTGTTGGCCTAGGGTATAAAAGCGCTACCTATGAGGAGTTTTAGGGGCCAATTCTTCAAGTAGAAACGAAGGACATTAACTCTAGATTGGCAGAGYTGAAGCAATCACGGGAGCTCTCTGGATGCACAGTGATGTCTGAAGGCTAGACAGATAGAAAGGGTAGGACCCTTCTCAATTTCTTGATACATTGTCCTACAGGTACTATGTTTATCAAATCAATGGATGCATCTGCAAATGTAAAAGATGCAACATTGTTGTGTGAGTTGATGGATGGGTTCATCCAGGAGATTGGTTTGCATAATGTGGTGTAAATCATAACAGATATTGCAGCTAATGATGTGCTTGCTGGTAGGATGCTTATGGAGAGGCATCACTCATTGGTTTGGACTCTATGCGCTACACACTGTATTGATTTGATGCTCGGAGATATGGGGAAAACTTCCTTCATCAAGGAGGTGATTAATCAAGCTAGGAGCATCCCCAAGTTCATATATAACCATGCTTTTGTTCTTAGCCTCATGAGAAGATGCACCAGTGACAGGGAGTTATAGCAATCTGCCATCATACATTTTGCCACCAACTTCATTACTCTTTAGTTTTTTGCTTCAATGTCAGTTTGAGTTGAAGCAAATGTTTGTTTGTGATGAGTGGGTAATTGTGCATATAGCAGAAGAGAGGATGGGAGAGCCATAGCTAGATTGTTGTATAGCAACTCCTTCTAGGAAGGAGTGGTAGAAGTGTACTCAGTTAGTGAACCTTTGGTAAAGGTTGTCAAATTGGTTGATTGTGATAAACCCGCAATGGCCTATTTGTATGAGGCCATGGATAGAGCCAAATAAGTTATTCGGGCTTATTATGTGGACAAGGGTACCCTGAGTTTAGTAGACAGATGGTGCTCTGGGATTTGATTAATAATCGATGGACCGGAATGCTCCATCAAACCATTCATGCAGCAGGACTTTTCCTCAACCGCACATTTTCCTACAAATGAAACTTTGCTTTTGATGGCGAGGTGACGAAAGGGCTCCTTGTCTTCAGAGGATGGTACATGATGTCAAGATTCGTAGCACCATTAATCGCGAGATAGAGATGTATCGGGATGGCACTGAACTATTTGGCTTCGATGTTGTTGATGGTGAAAGGAGCACTTTGATGCCACTTAAGTCATTAGAATTTAGAACTTTAGATTTTTAAAATTGAATTATGTGTTTTATTTGAAAGTTTAATTATGTTTTCTTTATGTTCTCCTTCTTTCTTATTTGTTGTAGATGTTTGGTGGCGAAACTATGGTGCAAGGGCACCAAATTTACAGAAAGTTGCCATCTAAATCCTCAGTCAAACCTGTAGTGCTTCAGGATGTGAGCGCAATTGGAGTGTATTTAAAAAAATACACTCAAAGAAACACAACATGTTAGAACTTAAAATTTCAACAGAGCAATTACATTTATTGTAATTCATGACCCTCTAATATATTATGAACCTCACGACTCATTAAATTTTTTAGGAACCTCTCATAGCTTGGAGTTCTTATGTCTCAATGACTTGGTGTATGTCCACTATAATCCCCGAATATGGTTGAGGAAAATGGATAGAACATCGGATGTGGATGTCATTTCCTAGGAAAATATTGATGTATTGTCCAAGTGGAGGGTGGAGTCTGAGGTGCCTATAATGGAGGAGGCACCTGCATGGTTAGAGGAGGAACAATAGTGGGAGGAGCAAGAGGAGGAGGAGGAGGAGGAGGAGTAGCTTGAAGACATCATGGAGGATGATGTGCTAGCATCAGCACCACCTTCTACACAAATTGATACACCTAGTTCTACAACCATTAGTCGCCATCAAACATTTTGTGCAGGGCCAATGTTGATGTATGTAGCATCAGAGAGGTACTTCCACATCGATTTTGTGTCTAACATGTGGAAGTCATCCTTAATGCCTCTCAAGACTTAGGAGATTCACTTTAATAAAGTGATTATTAAAGTGAATTCCATTTTGTAATTAACAGAGTTTAATTTAAGTCAAATGCCTAAGTATTGCCATTAGTGAGTTAAAATAAAGCCTAGTCATTAGATCATAAAGTGAAGGTGAGATCTACTCTCAACCATTGATCAGTTTGGAGATCTAGAGTTTTTTATTTAGGGTAAACTCAAGATTATAAAAGGCAACCTAGGTGAGAGGAGGAGACACACACAAAGTGAGATAGGAGATCTCATTGATTGAGTGGAGAAGGACTTTCATCCAAGTGTGCAAGGGCAGAGTCTGAGGAAGGGAGCAAAGGGGCAACAAAGAAATAGCATCGAGCAAGATCGAAGGACTAATCTTGAGTTGTGATAGGCTAGGCTATTTTGTTGTTTTGTATTATTCCTCAAATGGACCATTATCCCGGGACAGGAGCCTGGATTTTATATTAATAAAATCAACAAGGTATTAGTTTTCCCTTCGGGGTTTTTACCCAGAAAATTACATGTGCAAATGTGTATGGTTTCTTGTTGTGATTCCACTGATTTAATTATGTAAATCATTGAAACTCAATCATGTTTTTATTCAGTAATTTTGCTTAACAAGTTTATTGTAGCAATGGTTTTCTATGAAATAAATTGTCGAGTGTTGGGTCTTAAATTTAACATGGTATCATAGCCAAGACTCAGAGGAGGAAACCAAGTGCACACAGGTTGTGATTTTTGCAGCGCAGGAAATTTTTTGTTTTCTGCAAGTCTATGAGGAATTAAATAAAAAAAGGAAAAGGAACAGTCGTATGGGTCGTATAGTCGTACTGTCGCAGGTGCTGAAGTGACGACTGGATCAGAGGGTTTGCATGAGCAAGTGTGGCAGAAAGATGCAAGGGAGTCGACTGGCAGAGGAGCTGAAGAGATGGCGGTGGTGTTACATGGCGCAGGTTGGATAAGAGAAGTCAACAGATGGATCCACGTGGAGGTACGGGCTGAGGTAGTTGGGCGGATAGGGTCGTGTAGCAACCGGCAAGGGGAGAAGTGGTTGGATGGTAGAGTAAGCAACAACAGAGCTAAAGGGGGCCACTGGGCTACAACCGCAAACAACAGTCGTAGCCAGTCGTAGCCACAGCCGCAAATAGGGTCGCAGATAGTAGTCGTCGGGGCCTGACATTCCAGAAGGGCCGCAAACAGTCGCCAAGACGCGGACCAGGCCGCAGCAGCCACCAACAGGGCCAACCGTTGGTCAGCTGCAAAGACTGTCAAGCAACCGCATAGAGCGTGGGCAAGCCACAGGGACCTTGGGCAAACCACAGAGGGTTCAAGCAACAAGTCCGAGCAGCAGAATTGGGCAATCGGCAGCAGGCAGCAGAGTCCCGAGTAGGGATCCGGGCAGCCAAAGATCAATTTTGTGCTTGAAGGACTAAGCACAAATTATTTAGTTTAACATGCCTAAAGGACTAGGCACATTTTCAGCAAATTATATTTCCCAATAAAATTTATGATTGGGCAATGGTTGCAGTCGATTTGAGGTTTGAGGACATGCTAGAGAGTGCATCAAACTTCGTACCTTAGAAGGTGAGGGTGACATTGATTCTCATGGAGAATGGATTGTGGGATTTTGCTAACACAATCATGACCCCACCAACGGATCCAAAGGACTTGGAAACCAATGAGTTGAAGGACGTGAAAGCCAGAAGGATCATCTTAGATGTGGTGAAGGATCACTTGATTCCTCACATATCTGAGAAGAAGTCAGCCAAGAAGATGTTTGTAGCTCTAAACAATCTTTTCCCGGGCAGCAATACAAACAAGAATACATATCGAGAGAAAAGCTCAGAGACACCAAGATGACCAGATCAGATACAGTGATCGGTTATCTCACCAAGATCACTCAAGTTCGTGATCAGTTGACAATTGTTGGGGAAGTCTTGACAGATGAAGAATTGGTAAGGACAACCCTAAATGGTCTCTCTAAGCCATAGGCACCATTCATCAAAGGCATCATGGCACGGGAGAAACTTCCCAAGTTTGACAGGCTATGGGATGATTTCATCCAAGAGGAGATTCGGGAGGAATCTCTAGCAAGCCAACAGGGTGGTGATGATGAGAATATGACCCTTACTAGTCAGGCAAGGAAAAGGGGGAATACAGGTAGAGAGTCAACTCCACGAGATGGAAAGAAGAAGGACCTGAACAAAGTGAAATGCTTTGCGTGCCACAAGTGTGGCCACTATGCTTCACAGGGTCCTGAAAAAAAGAAAGGGAAGAGTAAGTCTCAGCGGGTCGCAACATCTGCAGAAGCTCAAGTCAAGGAGTTTGTTGACAAGTTTGAGAAGGAATTCTTATTAATCTCTTGTCTTTCTAGCACAGATCCCAATAGTGCTCGGTTCGTGGATAGTCGGGCTTCTTTTCACATGACAGGGACACATGACTTGTTCACCAGTTGGTCAGAGACGGACTCGAATCTACATGTGGAGCTTGGCACCAAGCCAAGTATGGTGTAGAGGGAATTGGGACAGTCAGGTTCCAGCTGGAGTCAAGAGGTTCTTTGGAGATGATAGATGTGTTGTATGTTTTGAAGCTTAAAATGAATTTGCTCTCAGTTTTGGCGATGGAGGACAGTGGATACGTCATCTCTTTCAAGGATGGTCGGGTTCTTATTCAACGGAAGGGATCTGACATAGACTTAGTTCGAGTTCTTGGTGTCAAAGAGGGAAAGGTATACAAGTTGCAGGGCAAGCCTGTAGATGGATCCAAAGGGATCTTGGATCACAGATCGATGTCAGTGACAAAGGGCGAGGAGCCAGAGGCTACAAAGGGTGAGCAGAGTTCACAGACTTATAGTGTGGGGAGTCAACCTTCAGATGGGAAGAGGGAGTTAGCCCCTTTAAATTTTGTCAGGAGACCTAGTTGGTATGAGCTAACATTGATGGATGCTCAGGAGCAAGAGGAGGCTCCTAGGAGTATAGACAAGGAGAGAAAGCCTCTGAAGAAGTGTTCATACTTCAGGGCACTAATGTGTAGCGTCATCGATTTTAAGACTTCCAGTGTTCAAGGAGCAGTTGACCAGCAAGGTTGGAGGGATGCCAATGTGCAGGATGATGTATGCGATATTATGCCAGGATCGAAGGGAGATCCAGTTCTAGCTGACTCTTGGAGAAGTACCTTCCTCGCTAAGAGGGAGTGTGTATGTTTGTAGCATCGGACAAGTACTTCCACATCGATTTTGTGTCTAACATGTGGAAGTCTTCCTTAATGCCTCTCAAGACTTTGGAGATTCATTTCAATAAAGTGATTACTAAAGTGAATGCCTTTTTGTAATTAATGGAGTTTAATTTAAGTCAAATGTCTAAGTATTTGGCATTAGTGAGTTAAATTAAATCCTAGCCATTAAATCATAAAGTGAAGGTGAGAACTAATCTCAACCATTGATCACTATGGAGATCTAGGTTTTGGATTTAGGGTAAACTCAAGATTATAAAACGCATCCTAGGTGAGAGGAGGACACACATAGAGTGAGATAGGAGATCTCAATGATTGGGTGGAGAATGACTTTCATCCAAGTGAGCAAGGGCAAGGTCCGAGGAAAGGAGCAAACGAGTAGGAAAGGAATAGCAGCCAGCAAGATCAAAGGACTGATATTGAGGTGTGATAGGTGAGACTATTTTGTTGTTTTGTATTATTCCTCGGGTAGGCCATTATCCCATGACGGGAGCCCAAATTTTATATTAATAAAATCAAAAAGGTATTGGTTTTCCCTTCAAGACTTTTACCCAGAAACTTACGTGTGCAAATGTGTATGGTTTCATGTTGTGCTTCCGCTAATTTAATTCTATAAATCGTTAAAACTCGTCCGTGTTTTTATTCAGTAAATCTGCTTAATAAGTTTATTACAACAAGGATTTGTTATGAAATAAATTATTGGGTGTTGGGTCTGCAATTTAACAGCCAGGGCCTTCTACTGCCAGGGGCAGGCCTGACCAATAGCCCATGACCTTTTCCCATAAAAGGGGGAGAGGGAATTGATATTAGATAGCTAGCTGCTAGTTTTGTTTCTTTTGTCATTGTACATCTACCTCGTCATGATGAGATACATTTATATATGTGATCTCATTTTGTATTGGTTCTCCACTTTGAGTCCTTGATTGGGCAGTTATCAGGGTTTAGGATTCAGTATCGACTTTGATGTATCATTTTTTATTTGGCATCCACTACATCATATATATCAATGCTTTCTCTGTATTTATGTGTCAAATGTGTTTATCTAATGTTGTTGTTGCTTTATATGTTTAAAATTTTGAAAAAAATGAATATATTTTGTATTTTTTAATGTTTGTCGCGATTTGTCGATTTTTCCGAAACAATATTTTTCGGATCCTCGTTGATTTTTTGCCAATGTCAATGTTATCGACATTGATATGTGTGTGTGTGTGTGTGTGTGTGTGTGTGTGTGTGTGTGTGTGTGTGTTTGTATGTACGTTTTTGCATGCGTTAACGACCAAGTATTAACATGTCAAAACAAAGAACCTTGCAACTTGTAAACATGGAGTGCATTAAAGCTAACAAAGACTTGCACAATGTTGCAATAAAGACATCACCAAAATGTTGAATTATAAACAATTACAAAACAACACATAAGGAAATACCATGTGTCAAACCAAAGAAAACCCTCATGGGGTTAAAAACTCCAAAATGCATTAATGTTTAAAGGTACAGCATTGTCCTAATGTATTGTCTAAGTTGAACAAGAGAAGGCATGCCTCCATACATGCAAAAGTAGTAAAATATTTAGAGCTCTAAGAAGATGATCCCTCAAATGATATTAAGCAATGAAGGAATGCTTGTACATGATTGGTTACATGGCAGTAGCAATATCTGGAAAAAAGATGTATGGTACCCTCATAGTGAAGGCCCAACAACTGTTTTTCCTTGTTTGTGCATTCCCCTGAAAGAGAGAGCCATCTTTCATTCATACTTGGAGACATTTATTTACGTTCAACAAGAAATTGTTACCATTCAATTACAAGAAGCAATCGAATTGTTGTTGGTAGTCCAAGGGTTTCCATCGCATGTTAATGCATATTACCATGCAGCGAGTGCCAATTTGCTAGACTGTTGCAAATGAATGTATGGTTGATAAGGGAGTTGTTGAAAAAGTGGTCGTCAATAGAGGGGTGGTCAACAAGGAATTCATTGACTAAGGGGTTGTCAACGAAGCAGTAGTCGACAATGGATCCTAAAGGTCCCACACTTAGGGTTATGTGCTACATCTAAATGTGTCTTAATTCCTATATATATGAGGTCATTCCCTCATTTGTACTCACTAGGAAACCAAGCTATGAACTAATTTGATCACATCTTAAGGGTACTTTAAAGTAATCAATCATATCTTGTGTTGTGGGTTATCTTTATGATGTGTGATTATATGCTTTTGTTTATTAATAATCACTATGTTCTTGCCATAACTCCAACACTCTTTGACTCTTCTTCTAACATGATCCTAGCAACTAAAGCAAGACTAAGGGTTACAAAGCACTAAAAACCTTGGAAACACAATGTTTTCAGCTCCACATCCAAGACATTCATCCTAAGATTCACCTCTTTCAAACTTTGGTAACCCTTTCCATATATGAGACAAACAAGTTGGAAAGGCATTGAGAGGGTTCTCATCACTATGTTGTCGAAGCATATTCATGCTAAGATAATGGTTTTTTACATTATCATATTTGCCTAGTTCGGTGCATGCCCTTTCTTCACCTCAATAATTATCTACATTGTAAACATGATGCATAGGATCTAACGCACTAATAACTATCATTCAAGCTACAATAAGTATCTATATCTAGATCTCGAATCTTTAATGCAACTTGTTAGCCAAGGCTTTGGAGCTAGTTAGTATGCAAAGGTCACTTCTTTCTTCAACTAAATCTTGACATAATCCTCACCTCTATAATTCTCTCTTAATGATCCTAAATAATATCACCAAGAGGGGATGTTAATAAAGGTATTGGAAATTCATTGGGTTGTGGTCTAGTGGTTTAAACAAGGTGTTTCCTTGTCAATCACCTCGGTCCAAACCTTGGCAGATTATAAGTTACCCCAATAATAAGTTAGCACAATTTGAAAAGATTTATATGTAGCGTTATTTCAATTTTTTTTTAAAATAGAGGTAGTAGAGAGGAGATCTACGTAGCTTATTTCAAAATCACATGGACTAAGGAAAAAGAGTCCCTAACTCCAAATTTTCTCCGATACTTGCATCTCTAAGGCAACCTCATCTACACCCTACAGTATATTGAGAAGCAGCAACCCTATATCTTGAGTGCCCCTCTAGAACAACTTAGAGTTTATTCTCATTAGCTCCATATGGACACATCATCTTTTCCAAGGAGCATCGCCCCTACATACTATGTGTGGGAGGGGGCCAAATGCAAGGTGCATTTGAATTTTAGATGCCCTCTTCATTATGGATTATGTGGTTGGCGCAATTGTTTCTTCAAAGATTCATGTGACTCCTTGAGGACTTGGACATAGTACGAGGACCACAAATGTCTTTGCCCCATTCCTATGCAAGGTTCTATATCTTTAACAAAAAATACTCATAGAAAGATCTTCCCATGTTGTCAACTCTAGACTCATCACTACCTATATTTAGATTGTGGATGGTTCATCCTACAAAAGGCCTTATATATAGGTAACCACTACAAGATCGGTGACACAATGCGTACCTCAAAGATCCCAATCAACTGTTAGTGCAAATCCCATCAATTTTGTGTCCAATCTCAGCATTGAATATTAGGAGGATTTTCAATCACATTGTACTCTAGCATATCTTTGTCAATTGTAATTGATATGGGACTTCTCTCTTGGCGCCCTTTTCTAGATACTCGCCCCATTTACCCAAGGGTGTTTTCTTGTGCTTCATTGCATTTCTTATACAACTTTCTTTATTACATCTCTTGGTACACTTTCCAACTTGTTACACCTCATATTGTATGAGGTTCCACATTGTGATTTTCATCACATTGATGGAGATTTGCAACTAGTATCTTGGAGCTTTGGACCAACTTGGGAGGGTTCCTCTTCATGGAGCCCCTTCTCTTCATTGCATTGGATCATTTGATGGAATTCATTGGTTGGGAGAACCTTACTTCTCCTTGGTTGTATGATTGTGCTTGTTGGTTTGGTGGTCTTATCACATGTGCTTGCCTTGTTGATCACCCCTTGGTTACATATTTGTTGGTATCTTGGAGCATGCTATTTCATTATGATGTGGTTTTGGTATATATGCTTATCTTGGATGTGCTAAATCTTGCTCTTGGATAAGGGTTCGGGCCCCCCAAGAGTTAGAAGATGGTATTAGGAGGTAGATGTTTCATGAATATAGGAGTTTCCTAATGACTTTTGCATGGTGATGTGGTATTATTTTTGTCACTGGGAGGGGTGTTTTACATGGTCCTCTTGTTTTATGTGTGGTGGGGACATGATGATTGGATGGGTTAGCATTTCTATTGTCCCCTCTCTTATGATGTTGATGTGGTTAAATGGATGATGTGTTGTGGTTGTACAATTTGCCTTGGTGGGATTTCCCTAGGTGATATGACTTGATATTGTAACATTTGTTGGATATCACCAAGGTGGAAATGTGTTTGATGATGTTAGCACCATTGCAGATGTACTTCTTCCTAAGTTTAAGTTATATGGGGGGATGTACTACATACAAATTTGGTGATCAACCCTTTTCATAAGGTTTGATGAAGAATTAATCATGTTATAATCCTTTGGTGGTGTGTCCTAGGTTCAAACCTAGGTGAAGCTTCTATTTTCTCTTTATGTTGTTATCATGTTGGTCTTTGCTAGGAGATACATCTTATTTCCATAGTACAACACTTGTTGGAGCACACTCGCCCTCATTGGCACACATGTTCATATCAATTTAATCAATTGGTGACTATTGGGAGGTTGGACTACAATTTTATTTGAGCATTAACCTTTGTGCACACATGTTGAGGTTGATTTAACCATTCGGTGGTTAAATTAATCCATTTGATTACCTTGGAGGTTAATAGCTTCAACACCCTACTTCACTTGTTAATTGTTCACACTTGGAGGGGCTATTTGGAGGTTATTTGAGGCTTTGTTATGGAGTGCTCCTCTCTTGGGCACAGTTTCCAAGGTTTTCGTGATTATTTTATTGTTGGAGAGGTTGACACACTTTTCTAGGGACACCCACTCTTGTGCATGTGGTTTGAGGAAATCAATTGATGGTATTTGAAACAAACATATGGTTTTGGCATGAGAATTGATGAGGTTTAACCACCTTAGCACTTATTCCCAAGGAACACTTCAAATTGAGATATTTTATTATGTGTTGGGTGGTTGAGGTAGTTACACGGCACATTTTCTAGGGCACAACTCTCCTTAGGTGTTCTCTCATCTTTATTGCATGGATATTTTAGCTACA
>ML784259.1:143432-160791 GCA_009831015.1 Picea engelmannii
TGATTTGAATGAGAGACCCTTGCCTCTTATTTATACTTTTATTTAGCTTCCTCAAGGGGTTACCTTTTAATCATCTTAACCCATTTTCCTTATTTTAAGGTTAACCCACTTCTAACCACTTGTCCACTTAACTTAACCACTTTTCATAATTAGTAAGTTCTCCATTAACTTTATTATTTAAATAGTACACTTATAGTACACTCATCACTTCACTTTATTATTTAAATAATTTATTATTTACAACCACTTTGACTACTTTGACCTTTTGGGGCTTCTAGATGACTCACGAGGGTTCTCCAACTTCACATGGCCATAACTCTCTGACCATGAGGAGTTATGTGACGTTCCACATACCATCGGAAATGGCATGACATGTGTTATCCATATATAATAATCTTACCTGCAAATATGTCAAAACTCATACCATTATCCATCAAACAAACTTGGGTCCATTACCCAAACCTTTGTGCTACCGGAATTCGCTATTGAACTTTCTTCAAGGGTTGACATCAATGACAACCAACCCAATTAATCAACAATATCCCCCTTTGGCATTGATAGCAACACTCTGATGCAATACTGAATTCATATCACTCATGCTCCCCCTGGAACCATGCCTTTGTGTTATGCATCTGATAAATCTCTCCCCCTTTGGCATCAATGGCAAAGGTATATTTCCATCCGGGGTTGCTCCCCCTAACTGAACTGTCATTGGGGATACTCCCCCTGACTGAACTCTTCGTGAAATTGTTCTCCAACCTGAACTGTCCTCTTTATGGTGCTTCCTCGTGTACATCTAAGACATATAAGATAAGCATTCGAAAGCATTCATTTTGGAGTAGAAATTACTCGGAGTCTCTGACGAAGATACTCAAAGGCTTCTCTTGAAAGCAGTTTTGTAAAGATGTCTGCCACTTGTTCTTTTGTGCCCACATATTCAACTCTGATGTTCTTCTCTGCAACCCGTTCCTATAGAAATTGATACTTGATTGAATGTGCTTCGTCTTGGAGTGCATCATCGGGTTCTTTGAGATACTGATGGTGCTTGTGTTATCACAATAGATTGGAATGGGCTCATCATACTCAACCAATATATCTGTCAAAGTTTTTTTCATCCATAGAACCTGTGTACAACATGTTGTTGCTGCAATATACTTTGCTTCGGTTGTAAATAAGGATATCGATGATTGTTTCTTTCTTAGCCATGATACTAAACACTCACCTAAGTAGAACGTTGCTTCACTAGTGCTTCATCGGTCATCAATGCAACCTGCCCAATCTGCATATGTGTAGTCAATAAGTGATAGATCCTTTCCTTTTGGATACCATAATCCAAACTCTTTTGTTCCTTTGAGATATCTAAAAAATCATCTTCACTACTACGACATGTGATTTCTTTGGTGCTGCTTGAAATCATGCCATCTGTCCAACTGCGTGCATTACATCTGTTCTGGATGTTGTCACATGTAGTAAGCTACCAATCATTGACCTGTATTGCCTCTTGTCTGTAGACTTTGAATCATCATCTTTGTTCAACTTGCAACTAGTTTTCATAGGAGTGGTAACTAGTTTGCAATCTTCCATTCCAAACCTCTTTAGCATTTCTCTAATATACTTAGTTTGAGAAATAAAAATTCCTTGGTTGTTTTGACTTATCTGAAGACCCAAAAAGAAGGATAGTTCTCCGAGTAATGACATTTCAAATTCATTTTGCATATCCTTTGCAAATTTCTAGCTTAACTTGTCATCAATACTTCCAAAAACAATATCATCAACATAAATTTCAATTAATAAAATACTACCTTGAGTTACCTTGATGTAGAGGTTGTTGTCTGCACTTCCTTTCCATAGCTCGCAGAGATTTTTGTCATTGTTGTTTCTGAGCCTTACCCTATTTTGAATGTGAATTGTTGTATGCATTGTATGTGTCTAAGAAATATCTATCAATTTGGAATCCATGCTCTCATCTATTGTCATATATCTTTCCAAACCTGCTAAGTGTTCTTAGGACTCCATCTCTCTCCCTACTATCCAAGACTCTACTACACAATTGTCCATAATTTTGACTCATATGTCACTGTACTATCATGAATTACTATTACACATGATTAATCTATCATATTGTACTTGTGCTAAATGAATGCACTGAATCTGTCTACTCAAACTCTGCAAGTTGCTTGTAGGATGGTTCTCTGGTCTGTATCAGCTACCACATAGACTCCCCTTGTCTATTATTCATATAAAATGGGAGTCTCTAAGTCGGATGGCTCAGAACAATTCATGCTCTGATGTGTATTCATCATCATCTTCATTGGTAGATTCATCATCTCTCTGAGCTCTGACTTCTTTCCTTCTGTTTGCAGATTCATCTCTCACTATAGTGCCTGAAAGTACAATCTCTTGAACCTGTTCCTTATTTACCTGTCCTTCTTTTCTTTCAGTTATTTTCCAAACCTTTATGTATCCCTCATCTTTCCTTTTCTCTGTAGAATATTTTTCATCTCATTTTATTTCTAGTCTTACGATCTCTGGGACTTGATCTTTGTTCACCTGTTCTTCATGTTTTGAACAACCACTGTCAACATACCAACCACACTTCTTCTACTTAGCTTGTGGAGCGAGTGTGCATTCTTCATTGCTATACCGATTATGATTTCTTATCCATCTTCTCTTCTGAGGCTCTTGTCTGTAACTGTAGTTGTTTTGTTGTGGTTCTCCGGGAGGGAATGCCATTCTACAATCTTTGGCCATGTGTCCAAAGTTATTGCACTTGTAACATTCCACTTCAGTGCTCAATGATTCAAACTTGTTGTAGCTTCTCCTCTATGTTTCACTAGGCCTTCTTGGATAACCATTTTGTGTATGAATTTCAAAGTTGTTTATGTTCCTGCTATTAGCTCTCCAATTTACGGCTTTATGTCCAAAATTATTGCATGCATAACATAAACCCAAAAAGATAGTTTGATATCTGGGAGTTGAAGATCTTCTGAAAGGAGTTACTCTTATGAATCATTCTTCTTCCTGAGGCTTATTTGTTTTTGTCGATCGTTGATTCTGAAATCTGAATCTTCTCGATGGAGGAGTGTCCCTGTAATCTTCTTTGTAGGTCTTCCTATCCCCTTTGATTGTTTTTGCATAACTTTTTCGATATGTTTCTTGTTTTGTTGCTTTGGAGCTTGATCCCTTTTCTGTTTGATTGTATCCAAGTCCAAACTTTTCATGATAAGGCCTTTGACTGTTGATAATGTCATCCAAAACTTTTAAGTTGTTCTGCATATTTTTCTTTTGAAGATCCTTTCTCAATGTGACAAACTATGCTTTCAAATTTCCAATGATCTTGTCTCTTTCTTCTAATTGTTCTTTGAGTGCCTCTTCAGTTCTTTTATATTCTTTTATTTGAACCTTCAATTCCGTGATGATTTTCTCTAGTTCTTGAGTGTCTTCCTTCTTGTCTAGTTCTGCTTGTAGCGTCTTGTTTTTCTTCTTTTCTCTTCTTATGACTTCTATGGCAGTTAACATTTCTTCTCGGTAGTCAACTTATGTCTCTTCATATTCTTCTTCGGTGTCTTCTTTATCAGAGTCTTCTACTACCATGAATAGAACTCTCCCTGTCTCACTATTATTGACTTCATCTTCATCTAATGAGGAGATGTCTTCTTTGGTGCATAAGTTTTTCTTGAAAAAATTATTTGTGTTTTTTTTACCTTTATATGTTTGTTTGTTATCTAAGTAATCTTCATCATTCTCCTTATTTTTCTTATGAGGAGATTTGTTAGCAAAATGACCAATACCATCACAATTAAAACAAATCAATGGAAGCTTACATTTATATCTGTCATTGGTTCCCTTGTTCAATCTTCTGAAAAAGTTGACCACTTCTTCATCATCTTCCGAGATGTCACTGATGTTGTTATATTCTTTTTGATTTCCCTTTTTCTTTGACCATTTGGATGCTTTGAAAGTTGCGTCTTCTTTATCCGGATTTTCCTGTTCAGTTCTCATTTCATATTCTGTGAAGATTCCATGTAGTTCATCCATGCTTGTTGAGTCTAGATCTGTTCTTTCTTCTGGTGCTGAAATCTTATGATCAAATCTCATAGGAAGAGATCTTAATACCTTTCGAACAATTGCAGATTCTTTATTTTCTTCTCCCAATCCTATGATTGCATTTATTGTTTCATCGACTCGTAAGAAGTAGGCTACAATATTCTCATCTTCCTTCATCTTTAATTGTTCGAAATGACCTCTGTAAGTTTGAAGCTTTGCTGCTTTGACTTTTGAATCTCCTTCATAAATATTTTGAAGTTTGTCCCAAATCTCTTTAGCGGATTTATAATGCATAACTTTGATGTATATCAATTTACCACGACCATTCAAAAGTGCATTTGTGGCTTTGGAATTATTCTGACCGAGTTTTATGTTTTTTCACTTGTTGACGGAACTGCTAGTTCTTTGTATCCATCTACTACAGATTTCCAAATTTCAAATCCATGTGCTTGTATATATGTCTTCATTCTTCTACTCCATAATGCATACTTATGTCCATCAAACTGTGGTATTCCATGTCTATACATGTTGTTGCTCTCCATGATCTACCTGTTAGTGGTTAAACTGATTCTTGAAGGAACTAGCTCTTATACCAATTGTTGGATTACTGAGAGGGGGGGTGAATCAATAATAGAGAAATTCAATCATTTTTAACCATAAAATGCAAGTGTTATATCAATGTAGCATTTTCATCCAATAGTTGCAGAGTAAATAAACAATGAACAAATGAGCAATCATACACATACACAGTACACCAATGTTTTTACGGGGAAATGCAAAGCGGGAGAAAACCACATAATGTTTTTCTTATATGTCTTTAAGAATTACATTCATTGGAAGTACCAACTTCCTTTGTTTTCCAACTGCAATTGGAAGGAGGTTCCACCCCCCCAGTTTCTCAGGCTACAACTCGAGAGAAGCTCCAACTCCCCAATTATTTGGCTACAACCAGAGGGAGGTTACAACCCCTTATGTTCTCCGGCTACAACCGCCTGTCCTTACCCCATCCAACCGCCCTGACGTAGAAGTAGAATGATGGAACCACTGTCGCACTATCAATGTGAGATATACCATTGCACAATTGTACCAACCTGTACCACTGACCTGCAACCAACTTGTACTATTGCCCTGCAATCAACCTGTACATGAACTAAACATGTATTAAACAAATTATAATAGATACACGACCTATAGTTCTGCAACATGTGTATGTACGTGCCCTATCTATACAACAACTTGTGTATGTACGCGTCCTCTCTGTTATGCAACTTGTGTATACCTTCTGAAAATTAGTATACAACAGATACGTGACCTGTAGTTCTTCAACATGCGTATGTACGCGCCCTGTATGTTATGCATCCCGCATATGTATGCATCCTGTCTGTTATGCAGCCCACGTATACCTTCTGAAAACTAGGGTTTTCTTTCTTCTGAAAACTTCTGACCCTTTGCAACTTCTTTCACATAGATCTGCAACCTATCACTGTATCCAGACTGTAACTATACCCTGTGCATGCATCCTCATACATAAGCTTTACCCACAACATATATATCTCTCCCTAGTCATGTGCCATATATGTGTGTGTAATCATGAAAAAGTATAATAACCCTCACATGATCTAGACATCAAACCCTTTCTGATATTCAACCTCTCAATACATCAACCACTTCACAAATAAAAGCTCTCAACCATGTACCACAAAAACCCTTAGCCATATGCCAAGAAATACAAGATGTGTCTCAACTCTAACAAGAAGTATCAATGATAAATATTGATTATACCAACACTATATTTATGTAGATCTGACTTATACAGAAGATCCCATGCAACCACTAATCTCTCTAGGGAGAATCCTCAAGTGTCCATAACCATTTCTCATGCATACATCAAAATCCAACTACTCATAGAAATAAGACATACCTTTTGAACCAGTGGATAGATCTGATGTACCTGATAACTGTAGACCTTCTTGGGAGCTTGATCTCAGAATCTAGAACCTCGACATCTTCATCTTCTCAAGTTTCTATGGATTTACCCTCGTGTATGCTCCCTAATACATTGTTAGCCTACGTACACCTTAGAAATTATGTTTTTTAAGTATTCGTTGCAATTCTGAAACTTTCGTTGTCAACCCTTCGTGCTACCTCAGACTTTCACAACTTCAGATGTATCAATGAGTACTTGCAATAAGTCTTACACAACAATAGATATTCAATGTGTTCAAGTGTGATTTGAATGAGAGACCCTTGCCTCTTATTTATACTTTTATGTAGCTTCCTCAAGGAGTTACCTTTTAATCATCTTAACCCGCTTTCCTTATTTTAGGGTTAACCCACTTGTCCACTTAACTTAACCACTTTCCATAATTAGTAAGTTCTCCATTAACTTTATTATTTAAATAATTTCTTTTGCATCCACTTTGACTTATAGTACACTCATCACTTCACTTTATTATTTAAATAATTTATTCTTTGCAACCACTTTAACTACTTTGACCTTTCGGGGCGTCTAGATGACTCATAAGGGTTCTCCAACTTCACATGGCCATAACTCTCTAACCGTGAGGAGTTATGTGACGTTCCACATACCACTGGAAATGGCATGACATGTAATATCCATATAGAATAGTCTTACCTGAAAATATGTCAAAACTCATACCATTATCCATCAAACAAACTTGGGTCCATTAACCAAACCTTTGTGCTATCGGAATTTGCTACTGAACTTTCTTCAAGGGTTGACATCAATGACAACCAACCCAATTGATCAAAAAATCTATATGAAACAAATTAAATACACTCCTTCCATTGCATGTGCAATTTGCGATGAATTGAAATTTTCAAAAAACACTAAGTCTTTCACCCCTGACTTGCAAAAAGAATACCTCAGCTTGACACTAAATGATAGAACATTTTCCACTAGCAATATTTGTCTTCCATGTAAACGATCACTTGAAAATGGAAAATTTCCACACTTTGCAACACCCAACCAAATAAGATGTAACACACCACTACAAGATGTAAGTACATTTACAAAACTTGAAGAGAGACTTGTGTCTCTGCGAATTGCATTTGCACAAATCAGACCCTGGGGCTATAAACGACCCCAAATGAGCTTAACATGATCAATTATTAATGTGCATGTCCAACTAGATGTTGTGCAAAAAGCCCTGTCACAATCCATGAGCGAGACAATGACAATTGTTGTAGCTCTCAAAAGACGTTTGCAATACAAGAATGCATACCATATAGGTAGAGTGTGTGTGCACGTTGTCATGAAAGCATTAAAATAATTATTTTCCAGGGCCTTGTACAAAGCACACAACATTTGTATAAATGATAGCTAGAACCATGTTCTTGAACAAGGAAATGACAACTCTGCACAAACTTTTGACACTACTAGTGAATTTGATACAAGCGATGAATCAGATAATGAAAGACCTGTTGAAACATTCATACATGGATTCATTGACTCACAACCCATTCATGACTTGCAAGACAAGATTGTCAAAATTGCACTTGTTGAAGGGCAACGTCCACTTGGAATATTCAAGGACAAATTTGCTAAGGAAATGAACTTCCCAACACTTCTCTATGGAGATCCATGTGCCAATGACATCACGGAACAATTCAACTACCAAAAAATAGTTCGACGGGAACCGCTACATTCAAGCGGTGACTTCTCTTGTCACATAACAAATTTGTTTTTCAAAACAATGAGCGTAATAATTGAGAAAGTGCTCTCTTGCATGTGGATGCGAATAAGGAAAGGTCATCTACAAGGAAAAAAGTTATTGGCCAGAGATGTCAAGTACAAAGCAAACCTAGAAAAAATCCTAAAATCTGATATTGGATACATAGATTTAAAAAACATTCGCATCTCTCCTGACTACTTGCAACAAAACAAGAAAACTATATTTGCAATGATCCGACAATTGGGACCCCCAAATTTTTTCATCACATTTACAAGTGCAGAGCATCACTGGGATATGTTGGTGACTACAGTGTCTACATTATATAGGAACATGAAAAGGAAAAAATAAACCGATACATTGGAAAATGATGACATTGGTTACCTCATAAGAAAAGTCCCAGTGACATGTACTCGTTATTATAGACATAAAATAAATGCTTTGAGGCAATTGATATGTCATGATGAAACGTTCTTCGGAAAAATATTGGACTACTATTTTGTCACTGAGTTCCAAAATAGAGGGAGTGAGCATGACCACACACTATTATGGATAGAGGGTGCACCGGTCTATGGAAATGGAAACAACTCACAAATCGAGCAGTTTCTGGACAAATACATAACATGCAACACAAACCATTTGGATCCAGAACTTGCCAAGGTTCATAGACATTACCATACAAGAAGCTGTAAAAAATGAAATAATTCACAATGCAAATACAACTTCCCTGTGCCACCAATGAGAACAACAAGAATCATAGAACCAATTAGTTTAGAGGACAATGTTCTCATTGAGAAATCAAAATCTTTGTTCGCATTTCTAGAACAACAAGACTTCGATGACTTAATGAGCTTCGAAGACTTCATGGTAGAACTAAATCTAACAGAAGATGAGTACATCCAAGTGATACAATCTACACTTAAACAACCAACAATTTTCCTTAAACGAAAACTTTCACATATTTGGAACAACGGTTTCTCCAAGGACATGTGAGTTATGTGAAATGCAAATACAGATGCACAGTATGTCCTCAATGCATATGTTGCAACATCATATTGTACCTCGTACATGACAAAGGTTGACAAATCTATAACAAGTGCATTCAAAGGAATACACAAAGAACATGAAGAAAGTCATACCGATGCTATGCAAATGATACGAAAACTTGGAAATACATTACTTAATCTTCAACAAATGTCTACTCAACAAATAGTTCACATTGCACTTTCCTTGCTTCTGAACTATAGTTCAAGTAAATGTGTCTTCATAAACACATCTCCACTTGACACACACACATTCGTGCTTAACCACCATCTTTTTTAGAACAAGAGCCTGATAATTCAGAGGATGTGATATGTCGCTCTATTATTGATTATTACCTCCAACGTCCACCTCTTATTAAGCATATCTACTTTGCAGAGTTTGTATCGCATTACAAAAAAATGGTACACCCATATCAAAAAGAAAAAAACCAATTGTAATACACTTTGTCAAATACAACAAACACATCGACTATGAAAACTTTTGTAGACAAAAACTATTGTTGTATGTTCCATTTGATCAAAATGAAAACACATTAAAACATAACTTCCCTACATGGGAAGCTGCATATATGGCTTATGAGACTACAGTACAAACCAATGAGGCTAGATTTACATAAAATTTCAACCCAACATGGGGTGATTTAGAAAGTGCAGTTCATCAACTAGAAAACCCTGACAATGTTGATGAGACATTAATGAGACATTAGCAAACCATAAAACAACTAGAACTCTTTGTGAGTTCTATGACTTGCAAGCAGATTTGCCTTGTCCTCGAGCAACCATCGTTGAAAAACGTATCAATCTTGGTTTTCAAGTCACAAAACATCCTTTCTTTATCAAAAATAACAAATACTACATAGTTAGACGACTGTTGAATCGAGAACAACAAGCAATCCTAAAGGACATTGCAATGAAAAAATGCTTAAACATGGACACTCCTGTGCACTTGTTCCTTACATGTAGGGAAGGAATAGGCAAGACATTCACAGCGAAAGCATTATTCCAAATACTTATACAAATCTATGATTCAAACAATTCGACTGACCCTATGAAACCAAAGGGACTAATAGTTGCATATATAGGAAAAGCTACATATAATGCAGGTGGAACAACAATCCACTCTACATTTTTAATGCCTTCTATCATGTCACATTTTCTTCCACTCAACAAGGAAATGTTAGATACCTTGTCTAAGCTTTATGACGAACTACAACTTGTCTTCATAGATGAGGCATCTTTGATTGGAAGTCGCTTCTTATATTCCATCGACAATTGACTGAGAAACACAAAACATGTGCACACCAAATACTTTGGGGACATTAACATGATATTTTGTGGGGATCTTTACCAAGCACAATCCATCCAAGATTCTCTGATATTTGAACAACCTACGATCAATATGCAAACAGTGACACATGACTTCTGGAAACACAATATAAAATGCTTTGAATTACATACTACAATGAGTCAGACAAATGAAGCATTGATTGCAATTCTGAATAGAATGCAGACAAACAACCAAACATGTGATGACTTAACATATATCAATTCAAGATGCATGCCACCTGCACCAACAAACCCAACCTTCCCTTACCTATTCCACAAGAATAAGGATGTTGCAATACATAACAGGTACATGTTATCGCTCATGCCTAGAGATGGATCATCAACTGAATTTAAAGCACAAACCTCTACACTAAAAACCAAGTAACACAACGAAGAGTAATCAATGTAAGCTATGTACATACATATTAACAAAAAACAAATGTTTTCAATCTTTATATTAATATTTTATAACATATTAATTTTCATATTTTAAAAAATACAAGAAATTATGAATTACGTCCCATAAATATGTTTTTAAAAATTATTACTTCCATGCATAGTTTTTGTTTTATAATAGTTCACAAAAATGAAAAACATTATGTGTAATGGCCCAGTTTACTAAAGAAAATACAAGCAACATTTACCCATGTAATAACCGGATCTACTAAAGGAAATACATAATTACCATAAATTACTCCAATAACCATTGATTCTTCATTGAAATTCTTATTGAGAGGAGCAGTGAGAGGTAAGGAACTTACCTGTAACCTGGTGACTTAAGGAACATAGCCATACCTTGATCATTGATCCGACAACTAAAACAAAATGTGGGGTGACAACTCTTCACCCAACTGTAGACCTTGCTACTTTAATCCTTAGTAGCAGGTCACCCCCGAGCCCTCAATACACTACTCAACCAATGAATCCTTAGCCTTTCCCTTTATATAGCTCAACCAAAAGAGAGATGTGCAAAAGAGAGATGCCCTTTTTCTCTTTCTTTCCCTCCTTATATAGAATTCCTAGAACTCGATCCCTAGGATCCACTTGAATTATTTATTATATTTTTAGGGTTTTTCCCATAGATTGTTGTTACTTATTTTACCATTATATCAATTATTCATTTTTAAGTACTTATTATACTTTATTATTATCATTTACTTATGTATTCATTCATTTAATAATAATAAGGTGGGAATGATCCCCTTCGGATAATTATAATTTTTATTTAATAATAATGTTAGAATGTTCCTTTTAGGATAATGATTATACTTCCTTATTGTTATTGTTATTATTATTATTATTATTATTTAATTAAATAATAATACTAATGATCCCCTTCAAATAATTATAATTTTTATTCAGTAATAATATCAGAATGATCCTTTAGGATAATGATTATACTTCCTTATTATTATTATTATTTAATTAAATACTAATACTAATAATGCTAATGATCCCCTTCGGATAATTATAATTTTTATTCAACAATAATATCATAATGATCCTTTTAGGATAATGATTATACTTTCTTATTGTTATTATTTAAATAAATAATAATAATAATAATGTGGGGTGTGACATACTCCCCTCCTTCAAAGAACTTCGTTCTGAAGTTACTTTGATTGTGTTACTGATAGAATTTTAATTAGCTCATCATATCCTCCACAACACCCTCTATTAGCTCCAACATATTCCACAACACCCTCTGTTGGACTAGTATAAGCCACCCAAGTCACTGCAACATACATCGAAAGTTCACATCACAACATCAGTGAAGCACGAGTACTCTAGATGTCCTTCTCGAATTTCAGAACCATGCTTAAATCCTATTGGTCTATCTGGAGCCCTAAGGCTCGAGACCTCATCTACCCAAGTAGGCATCTGAATCGGTACCCACATACACCAGGCATATCGAAAGGCTGACCTAAACTCCCTAGAAAACAACTAGGTAGATCCAAGGCATCAAAGTCCAATCCCACAACACCATCGACAAGAAACTCTCTAGCCATTCTGCGGGACTTCGACATGACAACTCCAATACAAGGCATATAAATTACTGACATAAGTAGTAGATTGAGTTGTCCCCGACCCATAACATAACATGTTACTTGTAATATTCTCCTTCGTGGTTATGGGCTCCCACGAGATCATCAAATAAACTAGCCCTCCTGGCCTAGAATCACGACCCTCTCGGCCCATTGGTGGATAACCTGACAATCACCACCTCACAACATGCAATTATTGCATTAGTCATTATATCAACATCTAAAAGAAAACATGCTATCTCTTACATGTCATCATGATAATACCACATCATTATCACCACATGTTCATACACATCATCATTATTTTCCATAATGTCATTACATCAAGGACACTATCATCAAGAATATGATCTCAAAACATCTTGATCAAGGACATAGCCCTTCGTCAACATAATTAATGGAATCACATAACATCACATGTAAATACCATAGGATCTTAAGATAACCTTATGAACATAATTCTCAACACATAATTCATATAAGCAATAAAACATCATGGACATTATTATCATGATTCATCAACACAATTAGCCCCCTAGCTTGCAATATTAGGAATACTATATATCACATCTAATGAAAAAATTATCATCAAATTATCCATCTAGGGCATGGATTTACTTGGTTAAGTTTGTCAGCCCAAGTTAACTCAACAAGGATCATTAGTATTATGAATGCTACGTGATCATTCTGATATCAATTGGTTGATGATTATAATTTCCTCTTCAGGAAGGTTGGAATATCATGGAATTTGTATAGTCACCCTAACAGATGCCAGGTTTCAATTTAACCCAATTCATATTTCCTTGACCATGTGAGCATTTAATTCATAATAAATTTCCATTGCATCTCCTACCCAAAACTCTCAACATCTCACTTACAATTTTCCACACCATCATAATGTGTAGTTATACTCCAACAAGGCACAGTTCATGAAATTTACAAGTAACAATAAGTACACAACCCAAGAAATTGTCCTCATTCTGGAGTATCTTTCAACATGCAAACATAGTAAGCAAACATAGAGAGAATAAGTTACAAAACACAACTATACTTATCTTCCATGAATGTTTTCCCCTATGTATTGGATTTGTAGGAGCAGTTTCCTCCCAGTTGTAGGCATCCACTACGGACACCACCCCCCAAGCTTGCTATGAGACACAGGGACAAAGACTGTCACTTCAAATATTGTACGAGATATCACACATTCTATATGGCAGAGAACCAAAGTCATAAATGGAGAAAGACTTAATCACATTCCCCACCTATAATCAATCTATCACTATTTGAGTTAGTCAACTTCTATAATGGAAAACGAAACAATCACAATACTATCAAATATATTCTCCCAAATGTCCTTCCATGCAAAATATTAAATATCGGGGAGCTACCTAATATCCTTAACAAAATACCATAAGTCACTCTCTTCCAAATGTGCAAGTGCACAATATATTGATGAATTCCATATGTAATTCCCTAGACAAAATGAAGATAGCGTAACATTCCACTGGATATAAAAATATAAGATATAGTTGGCTTAAAGAATTTAAGCATGCTCAACTAAGACAACACTGAAATATTTAGATCATATCTACATTTAACATTCTCAACTCTCAACATCTAAGTATAGTTAACTTAATGTGAACTTAGGATATAACGAGTCTGCATATACAATCATGGTAGAAAATGGATCAACATTGTTACGAGAGCAAACTTAATTCCTAAGTAGAACAATAACTAATCTATATGTATAAAGAACCTGGATGGGGTGCCATCTGGAGAACATGCGGAAGACGATGTTAATGCGACCATCCACCACCTCCATCCCTACACTCAAGATGATGCATATCATTAATGTTGTGGGGAAGGTGTTCTTCCTTGTCTGTGTGTGAGATTTAATGAGAAGATTAGACAGAGTGCCAAAGGGATCCAATGTTGGTACGAGGAGGACAAAGGTTGTCTTCTCAAGTTCACTTGATCCATCCATGACCAAAATGGCACGCTTAATAGAGGAAATGTAGGAGTCTCGCGCACCATTGTTAACCTCGGCATCATGGATGGCGTATTCCTCTCATAGGGGAACTCTCTTTGCTCACGAATCCCTGCCTCATCATATCTTCATCGCCTGGCTTTCTGCTCATCCACCACCCACAATGACGTGTGAGATAGGCAAGCCAAAGAAGGGTCCTGATTATCACAGACTTAGAGCTCAACACCTTAAACAGGGTCAGACTCCCTCGTCCGCTCAACCCCATTTCCATAGTGTTGGCAAATATTCAACAGACAGCGAATGGAAAATATTTAACAGACAACGAATGCTTGTCATTGATGGCAAGTACAATAATGAAGATGGCATGAGTATAGGAAGTTTGTAATAGACAGGCAAACAAAAGATAAGTTCAGAAAGATTGAATGATCGAAGGCAACGCAACATTGATCGAATCATCGAAGGCCCGTAAAGTTTAAGAAGCATTTCTGATCGTTGGATCCCATTCAAAATTCCTGAAAGAACGAGGGCCGTCAGATCTGAATGTAGACAAGAAGAGCACTGAAGAGGAGGACAAATCTCATTCGTTAGATCCAAGCGTAGGACCCGACCATCGTTGGATCAAGGAGAACCTGCACGATTTTTAAAGTATAGGGAGAAGCGGGCGTACAAAATTCTGAAAGAAGGAGGACTGTCCATTTATGGGTAGGACACGTGGGGATAGATTGTCATTTCGCTGACTGGAGAGTCAAAGGAATAGGGTTCCCTAACCTCTTGAAATCGCGATTTAATCTGAGCCGTCAGATCAAGGTTGAATCTGGACCGTTGATTCTAGTCCATGTCGAAGTTTCGCGGATCGAGAGTTGGAGATGTCAAGTAATATCAACCACAGGAATCTCGAAATCACGATATGCGAAATTGCGATTTAATCTGAGCCGTCAGATCAAGATGTGATCTGGACCGTTGATCCTACTCCATTACAGAGTTTCATGGATCAAGACTTTGAAGTGATAAAAACACTGAACATTAAGAATGTCGAAATCGCGATATGTGAAATCGCGATTCAATCGTAGTCGTTAAATCAAGATCAGATCTGGACCGTTGATCTAAATCCATATCGGAGTTTCGCGAATCGCGACATGGAGAGGCAAAGAAAACAATGCAACAAGAATGTCGAAATCGCGATTCAATCGCAGCCGTTGAATCAAGATCAGATCTGGACCGTTGATCTAACTCCATATCAGAGTTTCGTGAATCGTGACATGGAGAGGCAAAGAAAACAATGCAACAAGAATGGCCGCGATATGCGAAATCGCGATTCAATCGCAGCCGTTGAATCAAGATCAGATCTGGACCATTGATCTAACTCCATATCGGAGTTTCGCGAATCGCGGCATGGAAAGACAAAGAAAATAATGCAACAAGAATGTCGAAATCGCGATATGCGAAATCGCGATTCAATCACAGTCGTTGAATCAAGATTAGATCTGGACCATCGAATCATAGGACATGTGGCAAGCGATCAAAATTTTGCTGACTTGGGGTCAAAGGAGCATAGTGTTGAAATTCACGAAATGAGAAATCACAAAAGCGCTTTATGCATAGGCGTGTGGTCATAGCCATTGGTCACATCGATGGAAGATGGAGGTAGAAGCTAGAGGTGCTAAGCTTGGCCACAGAAATGGCGAAATGAATGCAAGATCTCATGAAGCCAATCCAACGGTGTAGGTGAATTTGAACAAAGATCAGAGGGTTACTGTTCTCTCTCACAGTTAACTCCTCAGTTACGAATCTGTTAGCGAAATAGACTCATGATTGCGAATTAGTTGGCGTTTCAGTTGCTTGGACAATTGTCTTTCTTTTGCCTAAGGAAATGCGAAGTGGAACAGTCGGGCGTGTGTGTATAAAAGAAAATGAGACATACTATGTGTAGTTAGTTGTTCTATATGAAAAATGAATGAAACTGTAAGAAAGGGAAAATCATAGGATGTGCAGTGTGAGATTGAGAATATGCAGTGTGAGATGAAACTCAGAGAAGAGTAACAGATGATGAAGACAACTTGAAGCAGAGCAGAATAACATAACAAGTTTAAGCAGAGAAAAATGCCAGAACAAGTTGATGCAGAGCAGACCTGCTGAATAGACAGAGGAAGAGAAGAATTGCAGAACAGTTAGAAGAAGACTAGATTTACAGAACAAAGAAAGATTGGTAAGAATTGATTTATCTGCATAGTTGACTGCTTATTTATTCATTAATATTCTAGGGAGGTTGGGAGGTGCTCGGGAGGACTGTTGTCCTCAGAGGTTCAAGTGAGAGCTTGAACAGAGGAAGTTGTAGCTTCCATTTGGTTGCAGCCAGAGAAACCAGGGTGGCAGGGTGGTGCAAGGGCGAACAAGTGTTCTCTGTTATACAGGTTGGAGCCTGTGTAACTGGAAGTTGGTGCTTCCATCCAGTTGGTGCTGGAACACTAAGGGAGTTGGTGCTTCCTTCTAGTAGGTGCTAGAGAAACCAGAGAGTTGGTGCTCTCAAACAAGTTGCAGCTTGTAAAACAGAGGTAGCGGCCTCACATTGAGTTGGTGCTCAATTATAGATGATGTACAGAACTTAAAAGATTGCCTATCATTTCGAAGAAGAAGAGGTTTTCTCCCTTTATGGGTTTCCTCATGAAAATCTGTCTCTGTGTATACCTTATGTGTGACTGATGCTCTTTACTTTTACTATCCATATACTGTGTATTGTTGATGATCACTAAAAGAAAGATTAATAATGTTTTAATAGACTTAAAATTGTTTAATCTCAATTACAACTGATTCACCCCCCCTCTCAGTTGTCTTAGTAATTTCAACAATTGGTATCAGAGCAGGTTCCTTTTATTCAAAGGTAGATCTGTAAGCTTAAACATGACAAGTGATGAAGGGACTTCAACCTCTAAGCCCCCTCTGTTTGATGGAACAAATTTTGCCTTCTGGAAGATTAGAATGAGAACATACTTAATGGCCTTGGGTGTTGATGTTTGGGATGTAGTAGAGACTGGATATACAAAGCCTTTTGTGCTAGCCTCCAAGGATGATAAGTTAAAGTTTAGTTTTAATGCTAAGGGGATGAATGCTATCTTGAATGGACTTGCTGAAGTTGAGTTTGTAAAGGTGATGCATCTTGATACTGCCAAAGCAATGTGGGATAAACTTATTAACAGTTATGAAGGAAATGAGAAAGTAAAA
>ML784259.1:164879-188267 GCA_009831015.1 Picea engelmannii
TGTTGGAATGGTAGGTCGTTTTCAGTCTGCTCCTAAACAAAGTCATTTGGTAGTTGTCAAAAGGATATTTAAATACTTGAAGGGAACAATGACTTATGGTCTGTGGTATCCTAGAAATCAGAATTTCCAGTTAACTGCTTATTCAGATGCAGACTGGGCAAACTGTGTTGATGAGAGAAAAATCACCAGTGGAGGAGCATTCTTTCTGGGTGACTCATTAGTTGCATGGCTTAGTAAAAAGAAAGGATCCATTTCATTATCCACTACAAAGATAGAATACATTGCTGCACACAAATTTTATGGATGATACAAACTCTTGCAGATCTTAAGGTAACTTACACTGATCCTATTCCAATTCATTGTGATAACACCAGTGCCATTAGTGTCTCCAAGAATCCCGTTCTTCATTCCAAGACTAAGCATATTCCAATGAAGTACCATTTTCTCATAGAACAAGTTACAAACAGAATTGTTCAGCTGAATTATATTCCTTCCAAAGAACAGATGGCTGATATCTTTACTAAACCATTAGCAACGACCCCTTTTGGATATTTTCATCAAAAATTGGGGGTTATAATTTCTTGTGTCTAATATGTTCACCTGGTGAGGGGGAGTAATTATTGAATATCTGGTGTATTTCAAAGATATTTATAGTCGACAGGGGGAGTATGTTTTGCAACAGATCAGGTGTAGAATGTTTCTTCTTTGACATTGATGTCAAAGGGGGAGAAAAGAGTTCGGGAGGAGAGTCGAGTCCGAATGCATGTGGGTGCTTGTGTTGCCATCAATGCCAAAGGGGGAGATTGTTGGCAAATATTTAACAGACATTGAATGGCAAATATTTAACAGACAACGAATGCTTGTCATTGATGGCAAGTACAACAATGAAGATGGCATGAGTATAGGAAGTTTGTAACAGACAGACAAATAGAAGATAAGTTTAGGAATATCGAATGATCGAAGGCAACGCAACATTGATCGAATGATCGAAGGCCCGTAAAGTTTGAGAAGCATTTCTGATCGTTGGATCCCATTCAAAATTCCCGAAAGAACAAGGGTCGTCAGATCTGAATGTAGACAAGAAGAGCGCTGAAGAGGAGGACAAATCTCAGGCGTTAGATCCAAGCGCAGGACCTGACCATCATTGGATCAAGGAGAACCTGCACGCTTTTTAAAGTATAGGGAGAAGCGGGCGTACAAAATTCCGAAAGAAGGAGGACCGTTCATTTACGGGTAGGACACGTGGGGATAGATCGTCATTTCGCTGACTGGAGAGTCAAAGGAACATGGTTCCCTAACCTCTTGAAATCGTGATTTAATCTGAGCCGTCAGATCAAGGTTGAATCTGGACCGTTGATTCCAGTCCATGTCGGAGTTTCGCGGATTGAGAGTTGGAGATGTCAAGTAATATCAACCACAGGAATCTCGAAATCGTGATATGCGAAATCACGATTTAATCTAAGCCGTCAGATCAAGATGTGATCTGGACCGATGATCCTACTCCATTACGGAGTTTCGTGGATCGAGACTTTGAAGTGAAAAAAACACTGAACATCAAGAATGTCGAAATTGCGATATGCGAAATCACGATTCAATCGCAGCCGTTAAATCAAGATCAAATCTGGACTGTTGATCTAACTCCATATTGGAGTTTCGCAAATCGCAACATGGAGAGGCAAAGAAAACAATGCAACAAGAATGTCGAAATTGCGATATGCGAAATCACGATTCAATCGCAGCCGTTGAATCAAGATCAGATCTGGACTGTTGATCTAACTCCATATCGGAGTTTCGCGAATCACGACATGGAGAGGCAAAGAAAACAATGCAACAAGAATGGCGAAATTGCGATATTCGAAATCGTGATTCAATCGCAGCTGTTGAATCAAGATAAGATCTGGACCGTTGATCTAACTCCATATCGAAGTTTCGCGAATCGCGACATGGAAAGGCAAAGAAAACAATGCAACAAGAATGTCAAAATCGTGATGTGCGAAATCGTGATTCAATCGTAGCCGTTGAATCAAGATCAGATCTGGACCATCAAATCATAGGACATGTGGCAAGCGATCGAAATTTCATTGACTTGGGGTCAACGGAGCATAGTGTTGAAATTCACGAAATGAGAAATCACAAAAGCGCTTTATGCATAAGCGCGTGGTCATTGCCATTGGTCACATCGATGTAAGATGGAGGTAGAAGCTAGAGGTGCTAAGCTTGGCCACATAAATGCCGAAATGAATGCAAGATCTCATGAAGCCAATCCAAAGGTGCAGGTGAATTTGAACAAAGATCGGAGGGTTACTGTTCTCTCTCACGGTTAACTCCTCAGTTACGAATCTGTTAGCGAAACAGACTCATGATTGCGAATCAGTGGGCATTTCAGTTGCTCGGACAATTGTCTTTCTTTTGCCTAAGGAAATGCGAAGTGGAACAGTCGAGCGTGTGTGTATAAAAGAAAATGAGACAGACTGTGTGTAGTTAGTTGTTCCGTATGAAAAATGAATGAAACTGTAAGAAAGGGAAAATCATAGAATGTGCAGTGTGAGATTGAGAATATGCACAGTGTGAGATGAAACTCAGAGAAGAGTAACAGATGATGAAGAAAACTTGAAGCAGAGCAGAATAATAGAACAAGTTGAAGCAGAGCAGAATGACAGAACAAGTTGATGTAGGGCAGACTTGCTGAACAGACAGAGGAAGAGAAGAATTGGAGAACAGTTAGAAGAAGACCAGATTTACAGAACAAAGAAAGATTGGTAAGAATTGATTTATCTGCGTAGTTGATTGCTTATTTATTCATTAATATTCTAGGGAGATTGGGAGGTGCTCGGGAGGATTGTTGTCCTCAGAGGTTCAAGTGAGAGCTTGAACATAGGAAGTTGTAGCTTCCATCTGGTTGCAGCCAGTGAAACCAGGGTGGCAGGGTGGTGCAAGGGAGAACAAGTGTTCTCTGTTATACAGGTTGGAGCCTGTGTAACTGGAAGTTGGTGCTTCCATCCAGTTAGTGCTGGAACATTAAGGGAGTTGGTTCTTCCTTCTAGTAGGTGCTAGATAAACCAGAGAGTTGGTGCTCTCAAACAAGTTGCAGCTTGTAAAACAGAGGTAGCAGCCTCACATTGAGTTGGTGCTCAATTATAGATGATGTACAGAACTTAAAAGACTGTCTATCATTTCGAAGAAGAAGAGGTTCTCTCCCTTTATGGGTTTCCTCATGAAAAGCTATCTCTGTGTATACCTTATGTGTGACTGATGCTCTTTACTTTTACTGTCCATATACTGTATATTATTGATGATCACTAAAAGAAAGATTAATAATGTTTTAATAGACTTAAAATTGTTTAAGCTCAATTACAACTGATTCACCCCCCCCCCTCTCAGTTGTCTTAGTAATTTCAACACATATCTCAGTTTCCTTGGGCTCTCCCTCCAGAGCCTCACTTTCTACTATTCAAAATAGAGACACCGAAGACATTAATCCAGTCTTCGTAGAAGAGGAGTTCCCTTTGGTTCCTCCCCAGTCTCTTCAGGCTTCCCATTTGGTGGACTCCTCGGCCCTACATGGTTATTTTGTCAATTCTCCTCGTGGGGGGGGGGGTTGTCAACACATTGGTTATGGAATACCCAATCGACTACCCAGTCATGGAAGAGACTCCTCCTTCAACAACTGGCGAATTGGTTCCTACTGCAGCCTGCCTGGATACTATGCTCTCCCCGAGTGTGAATTCAGAATCAGCGACACCACCTACGTGTAGCCTCTCAGTAGATCAACTGTAGCTAATTTTTGACCTAAGAAGAGATGTCGCCGAGCAACTTTATTTCCATGACATTCTCAACCGTCGTTTGGATGCCTTCTTGGATTTGATATCAAGCGAGCTTGTTAAAAGCATGTACCCAACCTACTGTGAGCCTTATGCCTTTGCACCTGCTTGGCCTCACCCTCCAAATGGAAATGGAAACCAGGACACCTCCAACGTATGATTTTCTACCAGTCTAGTCTGTTTTTGATCAAAATGATCTTCTTTTCAGTTTTAGGCAAGCCCAACATAAGAAAAATAGTTTGCATAATTTTGTATTTTGTTATATGTGTTCTCATCTGCACAATGGATGCTCTTTTAAGCTTGTACCTGGTTCCGATTTCCATCTGTTTGGCATAACCAACTAGAAGAATAGATATCTGTATTGATTCTCTGACTATCTAAGGTAATACATTTTTATTTACAAAAAAAAATTAAAATCTGTATGTATAAAGAGATATAATATATCAATAAATCTTGAGCACACACAAACTTTCTCCAATCTGAAATATTATCTGTCTCTTGTTACAAAGCCACTCAATTCTATAAATTATCTAGAAAGACCTTCAACTTCCATCTAGTTTCCACTTTCTGTCTTCTCAACTTACGTCATTACAACATTATGCAAGAAGGTACTTGTGCTAATCCTGATCACAAATATCATTCTCAGATATTTATCTAGGGTTTGTTAGCCTAAGTGGCACTATAAAAACCATTCAAACAAAACTACTAGAAGCATACATTGCCTATAGACTTCTTGTTCATTCTGAATATACATCATAATAACAAACAATCCTAAATATTACAACAATATCATTTATTCAAGCTCTTTTCTTTCCCTCTTCAATATGCTATGTCGGAGCAAGACAACCTAGTAACCATTAATTACTACAACTCAACAATCACTTGAGGCTATCTTATATATTCTCAACTATCCTTGGGTTTATATCGATATAATTAGTTATGCAATATCATTTCAACCTTGATCATGATGGTCATAACTCAACCAAGACCAATATATGTTCTAAAATTAAATCATAAACCATGAATCCCTTCAATTGAAATTTAAGATAATTTATATTCTCATGTTAATATAAAGAATGAAAAGTAGGCAATACATACAAACAAGGCAAAGAGACAAAATTGAAAGTCAATTAAAAATAAATTATTCATAGTGAACCAAAGAACTCTGTTAGTCTTGGATGGGAAAGAGACCAACAAACCATAGGTTGAATTCACACCCTTAAAGTGTCAAAGAAATGATAACACATACCCACAATGAATGTCAGTGTAGTCACGAACATGTTCAATAGTCTCAATGCTAACTTGAACATCTCTTTGCACACAAACTATACCATGAAATCTATTGAGCAATGGATGCAACAAGTTGGGGATAACTTCAAATCACAATATGAAGCTAAACATGAGGAAACATTATATCAAAGGCCATATGGATAGATGACAAGGTTCCATAAGGTATTTATTTATTTATTATTATTTAATGAAATCCTCGTAGAAAACCTTTTGATCCATACCCCGTTGGCCTTGTTAAGGGGGCCTAACCTTGAGGGGATTAAGATAGTCAAACCTCCCCAATTCACCAGGGGAGAATTCTCACGTCTAGCTCAAGGAATTCAACTTAGAATTATGAAGGAACTGTGTTCCATTATCACTCCATAATGAATTTACCCAACATAATATTGCCACCCATCTAACATTTATTTTCATCATACTTACAACAAAGAATGATGCCCATCACTTTGACAAAGTTTGAGAATCGATCTTACTTCTTGTGGTCATGGTTGTTGAGCAAAAATAAAAAATACTAATTAGCACCTTGATATTTTTTGTAGGTTAATTAGGGTTGTATTCATTCGCTCCACATCTCCTATACCTACCCATGATCACATGTATAGGTTATCGATAAAATCCTTCTAGAAATGAAAAAGGGGATTTATAATGTCATTGCCACAAATCCTAGGTAGCAATTATTGTGAATATGAGAAATGCTTACATTGAGGTCACCCCCAACAATCATTGTGCATACATATCTAAAGGGATTTATTTTGGGAATAACACAACTTCCTCACACAGACAATTTAGAAAAAAAATGGAACCCGATGGCAATGACAATTCCTTCATCCTTTTCAGATAGACTGTAAGAGTATGTAAGAGTTCTGATCAATGAAAATACTTCTAGCTGAAGGGAGAAAAGTAAGGACAACAAAGCATAGAAAAATAATATGTTTCCAAAATCCTAGATATTTGTAGTTGTGTGAGTTTGACGACTGTTTTACTTGATTGCCTCAACTGTGAAAAATATTTCAGGTCATCATCGACCTCAGAGACAAGGAACCCTAATCCACCCATAGAACGTTTTCGCACCCGTCAATCTCCAAATTATATCCATCCAAATCTATTTATGACCACTACAAAAAATTGTTGAATCCCTAGATAAATAGAAATAAACAATCAACTTGCTTTGTGCAGAATGATTCATGGATGGCTTCCTGATAAAGCATAATTCATATAACCTATGTTTCTAGTGGGATTAAACTAAGGAATTTAGTGAATGAAACCAACGATGTGACCTCCGAAGAAAATCTAGGTAGAATAAGTGTACATCATATGAATGGTTTCCCAACAATTTAAAATGGTATGGATGGAGAGATCGAATGAAAATACAACCGAATGGGAAAATATAGAAAGATATTCTTACATAAGACTAGATATTGAGAAAAATTACCATCGAGAGATCAAACAATGCAAGGTGACATACTTCCTTTGATCTTATATATGATTAATCACAAGGTGAAGCTACCTATTCATACAAATATTGAACTCATTGGCCCTACCTTCAGTCACATAATTTACCATCTTGGGATATTTATTGATATCCATCCACCATATAGCCATTTTCGTAGCCATGAAATATAGGAAGGAGATATACATCTTGAATTATCCATATGCCAGATTGGATGTACAAGTTTGTCTCTATCTATGCTGTGAATATATGCTCTATGCATTTCCTTATTGATAGACACATATTACAACTTGATTGGAAGATAGATCCACATATCCATCTATATACAATGTATCTATATAATCGTCTTCTTGCCAACGTTATCCCATTTATAATGATTTAGTTATTTTATGCCTTAGCAATGAATATGTATCTCCCGAGATTCTAGATTTGACCTCACATGAAGTGTTTCCTTTATGGCTTAACTCGTTTCATAGTGTCCCACTAAAATATTATAGAGCAATAATCTCATATAGTCGATGTTTTGTTTTATGAGTGTAGGTAATTCTCGACCACTTTCTCCACCACAATATAGACACAGACCATTCAACAAGATGATGTATTGATTTATCAAAGCAACAAACCAATTTAACTAAAACATGGAATCCAATTGTTGCAATCCAACAACTCATATTTAACCGATGATGATGTGTTGGAAAAAAAATAGACTTTGTGCAACCTATGTGGACCATCACTGAGCTGGAAATGATTTCCATGACCACCATTATTCATATTCTCACCATCCAGGCTTCCTTCTAATACGGTTTTGATGCCATTAGAAAACCAGGACATAGTTTTAATAACACTATTATGACATACATACTAGAGTTTCAATTCGAAATCAATTAGCTTCGATATAGTTGTATAAATTCATAGTAGCGATATTTCAATTCCTCCTCCAACATTTGATCCTTCTGCCCCATCCTATCTATCATTAAATCACATACATTTCCATCTATATCCCATCATGCCAAAATTGGTCCCCTGTTAATCATGCAAGTTCAATTTCTATAGAATAGCGGGCATTTGCATCAATTGGAGAACCAACCAAAATACAATATTCTCCAAATGTCTCGTCCAATCCCTCGTTTCTTTGATTTGACCACCTCTTACAAGCTTAGACTAGGTTGAGAATCCAACGAAGTCTTAATATTGGTGCCAACAGATTCTACAAGCAAGACCCATTTTTCAAAATCCATCAATAAATAAGCTACGAGATCTTGCATCAATGTTTGCATGTGAAATTCCAATATTTTCCAATATGTAGGTGGGAACATAATTAAATGCTGCCACTTTTTGTCATCTTCCTTCAGTAGCAAGTCACCAGGATAGAATGAAAAGCATCTCACAACCAAAGCATCTAGATAACATTTGCAAATCGTCATCAACTAAACGTGAATGATCCCAAATTTGAAAACGACTGGTAGTGGCACAATCCTATAACTTTGAGAATATTTCAATGAGCTTGCAAATCCTCCTAGGGGCTCCGCAGTGCTCCTTCCACCAGGACACATAATCCATCATGTGAATTTCTGGGATGTGATCCACGGGAAGCACTACAATGTGAATAGTGCAAACCCCCTCTATGCTCACATATGGCTCCATTGTCGCAAAATCATACACAAAAAAAAAAACTAACCCTAACTTGATGAAATATCCAATAGAATTATTCTAGTTCATGATGCTAAAAACATAGTGCACCATCCTAGGTATCCTTAGTATTTAAGAAAAAATTAACATCAAGGAACATTTATCATTGTAAGACAATGTATATTGTCACCATAGAATATCATAGATTAAGAGCACATTGTATACAATGAATAATGCATTGTAGTAAATGTGTGATGAATATATTTAGATGCGTGTTTTAAGAATGTGGATCATTTCAACCAGCAAGAGACCATACATGATGTAGTATAATGGCAAGTAAACTAGTGTTGAAACTTTTAGACAACAAGGTAAACAATGAAGCACTAGCACTATGAGGTAGGTCGTTGGATTATTCTTTGCAATGATTCACTTTACGAGACACTTAAGATCACCAATGAGCCCAAACAACGTAATAAAAATGAGGTTACAGATCTAAAATTTAATGTTTGTGCAGACCATAACCCTAATTACTAGTGCCATGGAATGGAGTGAGAATACCCAATATTTATGCATTTATTTCCGAGCTAAAGAGAGATTATACCATAAAAGGTGCCACATCCATCACATGCAAACTAGATCTGAAAAAACCTGGACATCAAGTAAATTTATGCAGGTTGTTTCACTCCACAAACAAGGCATTGCCTTTAGTACAACATCAATTCACTTTTACCAAGCATATAGATCACAAGAACTCCTCAATGCTGGCTTAAAACCCTTGCATAAGAAATTTTAAAGAGCAATACTAGCATCTAACATATTTCTCCAAGCATAATCAATGATAACTCTTAGAAAAGATTAAAATTTAAAATCTTCAGAGTTATCTTATCAAATCAGGGTCAGATCAAAGAATTAAGCAATGTAAACAAGATCTATACAACACTTGTTCCAACTAAAAATATATCATGAAAGATGAGTTAGCACGAGAAAGATATCATAAAAGGTGAGTTAGCATGAGGAAGATCCAAGTGATGTGAGGTTTGACACTTTAAACAAACTCATATCTGAAAATATAGTTAAGTAGATCAAGCGATGAATGCCCTAGATTGCCTTTAAACAAAATAAGAAAGAAAATTTTCCACTACCCCCAACCTTAGAAAAACATGTCAAGAGAATTACCCCATTAAAGCATAAGACCACACAAACCCTAAACTTGCAAGAAAGAGATAACACAATGATTTAAAAATCCAAATTCAGCTATACTTAGCCACTAACAACCCTAGTTCAAGGATTTTAAGATCGCCATACAAAATCACGTAGAGACAACAAATTCACCATCCAAATTCAAGGAAATACCATATCAAAAACCAAGGCTAAACTCTCAAAATAAGACATACTTCACCGCTGAAACCCATAACCAAGAACTTTTACGTTTGAAAGCAAAATAAAGCAAAATTCATGGATTCACCATTCAAAATTCATGGATTCACCATTCAAAATTCACAAGAAGTTTGAAATTATATTTAGAACAATATTTACACATAAGAACAATTAGATTTTCTTATTTTGAATTTATAATCAAAACTATAACCAAATTTATCTTTTTTTTTAGGAAGGTCCATAGGCCCCGAGGGTAAGAACCTATGCTTTGATATCATATGTAATGGCCCAATTCACTAAAGAAAATACAAGCAACATTTACCCATGTAATAACCAGATCTACTAAAGGAAATACAAAATTACTATAAATTACTCCAATAACCATTGAGTCTTCATTGAAATTCTTATTGAGAGGATAAGTGAGAGGTAAGGAACTTACCTGTAACCCAATGACTTAAAAAACATAGCCATACCTTGATCATTGAACTGATAACTGCAACAAAAAGTGGGGGGACGACTCTCCACCCAACCATAGACCTTGCTGCTTTAATCCTTAGTAGTAGGTCATCCCCGAGCCCTCAATCCAGTACTCAACCGATGAATCTGTTAAGGTTTAAGCTATTATTAGAGTTCTTTGCATTTCACTAGATAACAATAACATAAGATATGATCACTGAGAAATACACAATCACAAGAGACACATCATTTATACTGGGAAACCCTCATAGGGGAGAAAACCCAACAAAACTTCCTTATTATAGATAGCCAATACAATGCCAAGAGATAACTCAAAAAAATACAGAAAGTCCTCTCCCAAGAATGTGCCTCTCTCTCTTTCTCTCTTCTCCAACTGCAGCTTCGAAACTTGCTCCTCAATGAACAAGTGTGTATGTGTGTCTAAATGAGGTGCTAGCCTCCTTATTTATACAACTCTGGCATGTGTGGAGGTGTCTTTTCACTGGCAGGGCCGACTTCTCAATCTGGGTGGTTATAACCACCTTTAATATATTCTGGGGTTGAATTCTTATTCTGCCTATTACAATTATGCTTTGACCAATCCACAAAAGGGGATTTGGTCTTTTACAATAGCCGACATGATCAATCCACAATAGGGGATTGATCTAATGAACAATACAACAATAATAATTAGAATACACTTTGCAGTTACATTATTTCAACACTCCCCCTTAACAAGAAGGGTATTCTATAACAACATCAGGCGAGAGAGAGGACAACATCATCAACAACATCAGGTGGGTGAGAGGACATCATCATCAATATCATCTTGGAACATTGACTGTCGTATCTATAAATCATCGGAAGTTTTTCTCATCATCAACACAACACAGAAGCTGGAGCATCATCAACACAACATGGAGCTGGAGTAGCATCATCATCCTCATCGGTATGAGGCTAAGGTAACAACATCATCATCTTCAACATTAAAGATGAAATAATATCATCATCATCATCTTCAGCAAGGACTCAGGAGCTGAAGTGGCATCATCATCATCATCTTCAGCAAGAACTCGGGAGCTGAAGTGGCATCATCATCATCATCTTCATCGACATGGATTAGTATAACACTAATACATCCTCATCATCAATAATAGCACAAGGCTGATACAACATCAAAAGCAACAATATCATAACACAAAGGCTGGCATCACATCACGAGGCTGACAACACATCATCACAGCACGAGGTTGGAAACACATCATCACAGCACGAGGCTAGCACATCATCAACACGAGGCTGTCATCACAACACTTAAGATGGCACATCATCACAACAATTAAGCTAGCACACCACACAACAATTAAGCTGGAAAACACCACAACAATTAAGCTGGAATCACAACACAACAATTAAGCTGGAATCACACTACTAGACTAGCTTTACGTCACAACAATTAAGATGGAAGCTCAGTACTAGGTTGGCTTTACATCACAACAATTAAGCTGGAATCACACTACTAGACTGCGTTTATGTCACAACAATTAAGCTGGAACCTCAGTACTAGGCTGGATTTACGTCACAACAATTAAGCTGGAAGCACGATACTAGACTGGGGCTTTACGTCACAACAATTAAATTGGAAGTACAATGCTAGGCATATCTCAACACAATACTAGAATGGCTTTACATCACAACAATTAAGCTGGAAACACAGTGCTAGGCATATCTCAACATAATACTAGACTGGCTTTACGTCACAACAATTAAGCTGGAAGCACAGTAATAGGCATATCTCAACACAACAACTAGACTGGCTTTACGTCACAACGATTAAGCTGGAAGCATAGTACTAGGCATATATCAACAGAACAACTAGACTGACTTTACGTCACAACGATTAAGCTAGAAGCACAGTACTAGATATGTCTCAACACAACACTACTCTCCCTTTCGAGGGAGGTCTCTTCGGACTATACCAAGCTTATCTTGAAAGTGCTCAAACTTTACACGAGATAGAGGCTTGGTCAACACATTGACAACCTGTTCATGCGTGCTAACATATTGGAGATTTATGGCTCCTCTCTGCACCATGTCATGGATGTAATGATATCATAGCTCTATGTGCTTCAACTTGTCATGAAATACAAGATTCTCTGTCATCTTTATGCAGCTCTGGTTGTCACATAGGATCGTGGTTACTTCCATCTCTAGGTCAAATGGACTGGTTAAGAAATTTCGAAGCCATATAGCTTCGCAGTTGGCAGAACACACAACAATGTATTCTTCTTCCGTTGTACTGAGAGCAATGCTAGATTGCTTCCTACTCTGCCATGAGATCATGGCTGATCCCAAACTGAAACAACATCATGAAGTTCTCTTCCTGTCAGAGACACTTCCAGGCCAATCTGAATCAGTGTATCCACTCAATGTGAAATCATGATCTCCATCATAACTGAGACCACAATCTAATGTACCTTTAAGGTACCTCATCACATGTTTTGCAACAACTAGGTGAACATGTCTAGGTTCTACTAGAAACTGAATCAAGGTGTTCATGGCAAAAAAAATATCTGGTCTGGTGTTCGTCAGGTACATCAACGATCCAATGATCTGTCTATACAATGTGGCATCAATTAATTCTGACAAAGTGTCAACCAATAGCTTTAGCTTTGTTTACATGGGTGTATTCATGGACTTGCACTCTAACATGTCGAATCTCTTCAGGATTTTGACTGCATACTTCCCTTGGTTAAGGAAGATCCTCTCTGGACTCTGCCACACCTCAAGACCTAAGAAATAATGCATCAGGCCAAGGTCTTTCATCTCAAATTCTGAAGCGAGCTTCTTCTTACATTCGGTGATGAGATTTTATTCTCCAGTTAAGAATAAGTCATCCACATACAACAACAACATTACTGACTCATCGTTCATAACCTTGAAGTAGAGGTTAGAATCTGCTTTACTCTTGGTAAAGCCTAAGCTCGTCAGAAAACTGTCTATCCTACCATACCAAGCTCTAGGAGCTTGATTCAATCCGTACATAGCCTTCTTCAACTTGCAGACATGAGACTTCCTCTCTTCAACTTCAAATCCTTGAGGCTGCTCTATATACACTTCTTCTTCGATGACATCATTTAGGAAAACTGTCTTTACGTCCATCTGGTGTAACTTCCACTTCATCTTAGCTGCAAGGGCTATGATGGTTTTGATTGAAGTGTATCTCGCTACAGGAGCGAATGCCTCTTCATAGTCAATGTCTTCCTTTTAAGAAAAGCCATGAGCGACAAATCTTGCTTTATGCTTCTCAATACTTCCATCAACAACATGTTTTATTTTGAAGAGCCATTTGGAAGATACCACATCCTTGCTCTTCGGTCTGGGAACTATTTCCCATACATCATTCTTTATTATGGATTGGTATTCTTCTGTCATGTCATCTGCCCATTCATTCTTCTGAATAGCTTCTTCAAAGAAGATCACACATTAAAGCCATATAGCTTGAGAATGGCTTAGGTCTCTTCACTTGTCTCGTGGTTCCTTTGGGAACACCATACTTCTCTCCATATTGAATAAGCACCCTAGCCCAAGCAGGCTTTCTCTTATGGGAGATCATCATCTAAGGAGGTTCTTGAAATTATACTATGACATGATCTTCTAGAATTTCCTCATCAGGGGAAGTTACAACTTCCCTTACTGGTTCTGCAACTCTAGGAACCTCCCTCACCGATTCTGTAGTTCCGGGAGCTACAAGTTCCTCTTCATATGCTTCTTCAAGCTGGCATCTTCTTGATTTCTTGAGCATTGCATATTCATCAAAGGTCACATCCCTACTAATCTCTTACAGGGTATACTTGGTGTTGCATACCAAGTCTAAATTTGAAAGATCGAGTCAAGCTTCAAACGAGGTTTTCTTCCCATTCTAATGTCCGGTCATCTTTGGAGCCTTCTGCTCCTTTCAATCAATCTTCATATGAGATACTCTGAATCTAAAGAGATAGCTTCTTTTGTGCATGAGTGTATATGTTCTTGTACATAGTCTGCTTCGTGTCTCATATAATATGTTGCCTTATGTAACCTTCACTATATCTTTCTCAGGGTTATCACCTATGACCTGAAGCAAGGTCAACAAAACAACAGGCTAGAATAATATCCTTTTGATAATAATAGATAAAGCGATAGCACGGATAATCATTACAATAGCTCCTTTAAAGCTATCATTCATGGCTTGTCTGAAGCAACGATAAAAAATAAGAGATACACTATGAAATAAGGTCAACACTCTTATAATGTTGTGATTGAACATTCCTCCATGGAAACCTGGAACTAACACACGAGGTTTCTCCTAGAGGAGGTGTTAGTTGTATCGGGCAAATGATTACATTAAGTATTTACCTCTATATGCTCACATGCTACCAAGTATAATACTTTACAAAGACTGTTATCTCAACTATAGTGGTTACTTGTAAAGGGGTAGTCATGAATTTGTCATGTGTACCTTTGAATCTTATCAACTTGATTAATCAAACCTGGAGCCTTGTCCTCAAGAATGAGTGTGCTTGCTTTTCTTCCAAGTCTCCTTCACTCAAGATGACGAGTGCTTTCTTCAACCCGTCTTCTGTACTAAGACAATATGCTATCTTGACAGAAGGTTGGGTTAGAGGATAAACTCTATGATCTCAACTTTTAATCCATCTAATACCTTGACTCGGATTTTGACCAAAGGTTATAATGATGGTCATAGCTACAACATGCAACACTGATCAAAATAATGTCATAACAAATAGATGCATATCAGAATAATCACACCTGGGTTGCATCATTCCTCTGAATGTGTTGGCTCTTGAGATCCTTCTGGAAAGAGATCCCTTCTCTTGAAAATACCCTTTAAAGCTTAACCGTTTAAACATGTGTAAGTACATACCTCTGACGACATTTGTAGGGAGAGGCATGATTTGGTAGCAGCGGTAATGATCACCAACTCTTAAGAACTTCAAGGGTGTCTGCAACTGGTACTACAACTGCAACTGCAACTGATACTACAACTGCAATTAATACTGCAACTGGTTCTGAGACTGCAACTGCAACTGCAACTTAGGGTTTTATGAGGAAACCCTAATTTTTCAAACTTCAAATTTTGAAATTCTAATTCAGGGGATAGATGCGTTGAGTTGAGGCGAGTAAGTTGGTGTAGTCTGATTTTTGAAAATCCAACTTTTACCCCCTCAAATTTGACCAGCGGATTTCAGGACTGGTGCTTCTGATTTTCTGGTACTTCTGGTACTCTGGTACTTTGTGAAAACTAGGGTTTCACTTTTTGGGAGATCTAGCCACTAAAAAGTTGTGCTGAGGATGCCAAAGTGATCCTTGAGGAAGGGCGCACTTTTCTATATGGTTTTGGGGCTGAAATACTTCTTCAATAAAAAACCCTAATTTGCATGTACGACAACAATGGCGTTTTTCACTTTCTCTTGTGAAAGATGCTCTCTTTAGATTAGCTTTGAAACCATGTTAAGGTTTAAGCTATTATTAGAGTTCTTTGCATTTCACTAGATAACAATAGCATAAGATAGGATCACTGAGAAATACACAATCACAAGAGACACATCATTTATTCTGGGAAACCCTCATGGGGGAGAAAACCTAGCAAAAAATCCTTATTATAGATAACCAATACAATGCCAAGAGATAACTCAAACAAATACATAAAGTCCTCTCCCAAGAATGCGCCTCTCTCTCTTTCTCTCTTCTCCAACTGCAGCTCCGAAACTTGCTCCTTAATGAACAAGTGTGTGTGTGTCTAAATGAGGCGCTAGCCTCCTTATTTATACAACTATGGCACGTGTGGAGGTGTCTTTTCACTGGCAAGGCCGACTTCTCAATTTGGGTGGTTATAACCACCTTTAGTATATTCTGGGGCCTCTTTAATATATTCTGGGGCTGACTTCTTATTCTGCCTATTACAATTATGTTTTGACCAATCCGCAAAAGGGGATTTGGTATTTTACAATAGCCAACATGATCAATCCGCAATAGGGGATTGATCTGATGAATAATACAACAATAATAATTAGAATACACTTTGCAGTTACATTATTTCAATAGAATCCTTAGGCTTTCTCTCTCTATAGCTCAACCAAAAGAGAGATGTGCAAAAGAAAGATGCCCCTTTTTTCTTTCCCCTCCTTATACAAAATTCCCAAAACTTTATCCCTAGGATCCACTTGAATTATTTATTATGTTTTTATGGGTTTTCCCATAGACTGTCGTTACTTATTTTACCATTACCCAGATTATTCATTTTTAGGTACTTATTGTACTTTATTATTATTATTTACTTATGTATTCATTCATTTAATAATAATAGGGCGGGAATGATTCCATTTGAATTATTATTATTATTATTGAATAATAATATCGAAATGATGCCCAAAGGGGTTGCATCCAATGGTGAAAAGTGAGGAGTTTTTCACCGTTGGGCAAGGTTCAATTCTAGTGAGGGCCTAACCTAGAGCCATGGGGGCACCTTGAGGTAGTGGTCGAACGTGTGGTTGCACCTAGATATATTATATTAAATAATATCGTGACCCATGCACACATAAGTGGATCAAATCCCACCCCCATGTCCTCCAAATTTAAAGTCCCCGAGGTGTAGGACAGTCGGTGACATAGTGTGTTGTTAAGGCACTCTTTGATGTTAAGTCACCAGTTTGAAACTTGCGGGGACAAAAAATCTAACCATGTTAAGGGTTGGTGTGGCTCATGACGGGTGCGAAACCTAGGTGATTTTGACGGCTTAGATGCCCCTGAGTCGCGGTTTCTCAGGCCACAGGCTAGTCCCATAGGTCACATACAAACTAGCAAACAAAAAAATAATAATATTGAAATGATCCTTTAGGATAATGATTATACTTCCTTATTATTATTATTATTGTTATTTAATTAAATAATATTACTAATAATAATGTGGGGCATGACATTACGCATGACGCTCAACAATATTTACTTTAGTTACATGATAATATATGTAGCTCACTATATATGCAAAAATATCCAATTATGTATGTATTTCTTAATACTAGGAAAACAAATAATACATAGACTGATAAAGAAAACTTGCCCATTAAAATCACATAATTATTAATTTTCATATTTTTTAAATAAAAATAAATAAGCATGTTTTTTATTTTATTTTATTGTACGTGGCTTAGTTATCATTATAGTTTTATTTAATTTCTATTAAAGACACACCTTGTCATAGTAAGAAGCACATGTCCATGGAAAAAAAACACCACAAACATGCTTCATGCCTAGCTATGTCTATTTGTTGAGTATAAATTAGTTGGCTCATGTCATTACAAGGAGAACACCTTGTAGCAGGGGTTTTTACGGAACCTCCTCGAAAAATTTATCCCTTATCTGTTTATAGTGGAGGCAAGTGACTGAAGGTTTATGTGGAGGTTTTTAACAACGACGCACCTCAATATTCACCACACACTAGTGTGCTTACAAACATAACACCCGGGTGCTTAACATATAAAGAGCACCAATAACCATTAAAATAAAATGCTAAACTATTTTTTTTTTATTAAAAAAAATAAAATGCAGAACAATGCTCCATGATAACCTAAGCGCACCAATGCATGTATACATGATGCACCAGATTAGTTTATAAAAATTGGTTATTCAATAAAAAAATTGAATTTAAAAAAACCATAAACCTTCCACGGTGTGCTTAAAAACCCTTACAAGCTCGGTGCGTCTACAATAGTGGCGCATCATAAAACAATAATGGTGCGCTTAATAGTACTATAGCCTTGAGTTTTTTAATATATACCCAAAAATACAATCAATGCATTACTCATACTCGAACGCACTGGTGCATCCTAGTATATGGCACACCGCTATAGGGTAAAATAAAATAAGTGTACAGGTGCATTTAGGTACTACAAAACACACTAGTGTGTCTTATTGTCGGGCGCACTGCGACAGGATAAAATTAAAAAAAATACCAAACCAAATTTCATTATCACATTTCCTTCTATGCTACCAACCTCACACACAAGCACATGTGCTCACCCTCCTTCAATGACTGCCCCATTTTCAATTCTCTATAATGTTGCTTCCTTAGTGCCCCTGTAGATCCCATACATTTTCCAATTTTGGGAAAAAGTTGAAAATTTCATTTTTCTTCTATAGGCCAACCATGCCCCCTCGAGCAAGAAGAGACTAGGTAAATTGTTTGTTACCTATTTATTATAATTTTCATCGGATTAAAATTTAAAATTGGTCTTAAATTTGACATTTTTTTCATTTTTTTTTTTTTTCTATGCGATGCACTTCATGCGTTCAACTTGCCCCAGAATTAGTGCATCCTATGAATTTATAGGAAGCATCACACATGGTGCATCCTATGAATTAACATGAAGCACCACTAGTGGTCTATATAAAATTACACAACACATCGCTAAACACTAAGCACCACACATTGGAATGGGGTTGTGCATTACTAGTGCCTCTATCTTAGAAGAGTCACGGTCTTCACAAAAATCACATTGGTGTGTTATGACAAATTAAATGCATTAGTTCCTCTCACCAAATTGAACTCCCCATGACCAGTGCGTTATAAAATACAACGTGTCGCTAAACATACACATTGGGGCTCCAAGCAACATGGAGCACCAAACTTACCAATGTACCTTAATGGTGCATATTGTGTTAGAGAAGGCACCACAAACCGACGTGTTATATGAAATAACACACATCAATGTACCGCATCGCACCACACATATAATAATTATCATACTGGTGCGTTTAATTACTAATATAGCACCAATGCGCCATACAACATGGAGCACCCTGAAAATTACATACATAGATCATCGAATTTGCTGGTGCAGCTTAATGGTGCATATAACATAGAGCATCGAGGATAGTGCTTGCTTTCTTATAAAGCACACCATTCATGGTGCGTATGATTTATTAAAGGCACACTGGTTACTTTACCACATTTTTTTGCAAACATAAATTAATTTAAGTTTTTGATAAATACAAAATGGTTATATATGTGTGTTTTATAATTTCAATTTGTTGTGTGTGTGTGTGTGCCTACAAATAATTGCATGTGAATCAAAGATGACAACGACGAGTGTAGGAACATGAGAAACAACAACATGTCGACATGTACAACTATGTACATGAGTGGGAGGCCAGAGAGAGGGAGAGGGGAGAGGGGGGAGGATCCCTTGCCCTATTTCATCACAGACTCATTTCCTTTGGAGGAATGTTGGCCTCAAGTTTTATGAGGAGACTACATCCCGTAGGGGTAAATATTCATTTTTACAGTAGTTGATCCATTGATGGGATCATGCTTGATAGGCATTCAGGGTTAGTCCCTATTTGTGGTATCATCCCATAAAGGAGGATATTTATTTTATGATCGGTTTTTCTAGGAGGAGGGAGTTTTAGACCTAGTTCCTTGATCTACCACCTAACATTGCAAGAGAGAAACAATTGTCACACGTGTAGAGATATGTTAGTGAGGACATTGTTTCCGCTATGAAATTCTACGTTGTTGGTGGTCAGTTGCAGATAGATGCATTTGGTGCATAGGAGGTTAAGTGCTTGCCCCTTATTGTCATGGCACTGACACACTTTACATACAAATGTAGATAATTTTGATATGGCACATCGCAGGTCCTAGGATAAGTCATCGTTCACAAAACCATGCATAAGGAAAGGATAATGTCACAAAAAATAGAAACACACATTGTTAATTGCCATAAAATTGTGAGTGCATAATATATTTTTACCTACATTATAGAAGAAGAATCGTGTATTTTACAGACATACTCTTAGGAGGTTCATATGGTCATTGATGGGCTCCAACAATGACATCTTTTTATACCATATTTTCCCTACTTTTACCCCTTTCCACTTACCTAGACCTTATATCAATCCATTATTGTGTGGGATTTACAATTAATGTGTTTCCATTACATTTCTTTAGTACTTTACATGAATTTATGACTAAACATTAGAAGAAGATCATATTTGCATTTATCTTTGAGTTCGTTTGCAAGGACAATGTGCCAGACAAGTTGTTTTGTAGATTGTGATATCGCCATATAATGTATTTTGGATCGACAGTTGCTGCAAATCTGACTCAACAACTATTGCAACTCAGTTTCTGCAACTCCCACGTAGTCGCTGCAACTCCTTACAATAGTTGCTGCAACTTTCCAAGGAACTATTCTAGTTGCAACTCCTTACAACAGTTGCTGCAACTCACCAGGGAACTATTTTGTGCTACAACTCCCATTGCTACACCTCCACATGTGATGCAATTCACCTAAAGTACAATTGTTGCAATTCTTCCTGTGCTACAAATAATCCAAGGAACCTTGAGCCATGCTGTCAGATATTTTTCATTTATGGATTTATGCAACAATAATATTAGTCCAAGAAAATCAAAGATACAAAGATACTTTTGCAATTCCAAGAAAAAATATTTGTTCTAGTGGTTAACCAAGAATCTTGGAATTCTTGGGAAAAAGGTCTTGGAGTTATTTATTATTTGTTAATTGTTAGCAAAATATCTTGGAGTTCTTTATTATTTGCTAGTTGTTAGCAAAATATCTTTGAGTTATTTATTAATTTCTAATTGTTAGTTGGAAACTAATTATTATTTGGGAAATTATTTTTTTTTTCCACGAAAAAAGCGTAATTTTATTGATCTGAGGAGACAAAATTACATTCTGTAGGTGCTATAAAGCACATATAATATGGAATAGTCATCCAATGATTCATGGCCACAACCCACTAGGATAAGCTCCAATATCCAAATGAGCTTAAAAAAAAGTCAGAAAAAGACACAGTGAATATACATCATAATTTTACAAAAAAGAGGACCGAGCATAAGTATAGAGATTCTATAGCACAGATTTATGATATGTAGCTTATGATCATAGTACTTGTCACTATAAGTAGATTTTTGCAGTTCAGATTACATTTTAGATACAAAGTTCAATAAGATTGAAAGCCTCATCCACAAAAAAGAGTGTTATCAGGTTGGCTGAAAGTTATTTTCCAAGAGGGGCCTATGATAGAATTCGTAAGCCTCCTCGCTCGTCGTTTCCGATATGTGATAGCTGCCATAGTGAAGTTGAAGTCCATATTTTGATAAGGATTTTTCTAGATGGTTGCGTTCCCTATATACATGAGAGAGGGTGTGAGATGCAAATGTATTCATAAGTCTGAATATTTCTTCCAAAATTGGCAATAAAATAATATTAAGACATATTTGAGTTTTCCAAGACCAATTTGTAGCATTCATAGAGTCGCCAAAGATTTGAATATAATGTATCTCTTTTTCCACTGCAAATTATAAAAGAAGCTTTGATGACATAAGCTCAACATTATTTGGGAAATTGTTGTAACCACTATGGACTTAATAAATCCATAAGTGGATTTATTTAGATACCTATTATTTCTAGTTTCCATTAAATTTATGTATAAAAGAGAGCACTCTCTCCATTATTTGGGGAGGACTCTTAGGGAAATGTCCTAATGACAATGGAATAATTCATTAAGCTTTTATTTTAATTGTAGTTTTATAATTTCCATAGTTTGTGATTTAATTAATTCATTTGATTTGTTTCCTTTGCATATTTGTAATATATTGATTTCTTTTGATTAGTTTAATTAATTTAATTAATTCATGTTGTAAGTGTTGATATAGAATAATATCAACACTCCGTTCTATGGAGGCAGGGCCCACTTCAATAGAACATAGTGTTGTGTAGCTTAGGTTTTTTTTTTTTTAATTTCCCGTTGTGTGATTTAATTATGCGAGTTGTTAATTATTTGATGTGTGATTCAATTCATTTAGGTTGTTAATTATTCAAGAGGGATTGTATTTATTCAGTCATGCAATTGATTATTCACATAGGATTGTATTTCATCATGTGCTTAACATGATGATTGAAATTGTTGTTCGGAGTAATGACATAGATCATCTTGGCAAGGATTAGGCTATGATTTCGAGGACTTAATTAATTTCTTTTCTAATAAGTAGTTAATCAATTTCCTTTCAGCATGTGTGATTTATTTTCAGCAAGCGTGGTGTGAATTTCAATTCCTGCAAGAGTAATTTATAGTTTCAATTATGCAATTAGTTTTACTGCACATAGTTGGGGTTTCTTCAGGAAACCGTTGAGTCATATTCCTGATACCTGCAGCTGGTGTAAATTTCCTCTTCTAGCACAACAATTAACATATTTACTTTTCTGCAAGTGTGGCATTTACTTCCCCTTCCGTGTGTTTGCTTTCCAACAAGACTGATTTACTTTCTTGTCCGTGTGTTTACTTTCTTGCAAGTGTGATATTTCAATTCCTACAAGTGTGATTTACTTTCCACGGTTTGTAGAACCTTTCCAGAACTTGAGAATTGTCTATACTTTGACCACAAATGTAATCATTGATACTATGAATACAACACATATAAATAATAGTTTTTCCCACATATACAATGCATGACAATTCACAAGTTCTATAAGAGCCCCATATTGATAATTAAATGCACAATCATTTTAGTTGTCTTTATGAGAAATTGGAAAGGTGATTAAAAAGACCCAACATTTTTGGTGTCATTTCCGTGGAACTGTCAATGGTGAAATATTTTTTCAAGTATCAATTTTGTTTGTTTTATTAAAGTATGCATTTATAATGTTTTCTAGCACGTGTTTCCTTTAAGCTTGTGAGGTGTGTTTAATTTTTAGGATTGTAGAATAAAAGGAAAGAATTCCTAAACATGTGGTGTAGTAAGAGCCACCCATAGTACTAATCTCTCTTTTGGAGTAAGTTGGCAAGAGGAAGAAGGCATTGGTGAATGAGAATTTTATTGAAGAAAGTGCAAGGGGATATAGAAGCCTTCAAGATTGAGACTTGTACGATCATCATGGTATGTGGTTGGTTTTCATTTTAATATAACGTTTTGGGTTATTTTGAATATATTATATTGAAAATCACACACCCACAAAAATACACAGATCTTATTTCAAAAGTCATATCATTTTTTAGGCGTTGCAACAGTTGTTGCAACACACTGCGTAAGTCAATCTAGGCACTCAATGCTTGAAATTTTTGGTATGTGGATGTATTCCACTGAAAATTATATGCTTACAAACATTCACACCTATTTGGATGACCATTTGGGAGCTATCGCTTGTTTATTGAATTTTATGGCATGTTAGCTTGGTGAATTCACTGAAAGCACAATTGAGAGAATCATGTTTTGAGAGACCAAATGGAAATATTTTCAAAACCTATATATATCCTAAATATCCCTTGAATTATGGTTTCTAA
>ML784259.1:188949-205698 GCA_009831015.1 Picea engelmannii
CTCAACAAGTATAAAATGAATTTTGCTTCGTTCATTTTTCCTTGGATTCATTTTATAAGTAACTACTTGTTGTTTTTTGTGTATGTCTTGGATGAAGATAGTCTATACACTTCTATTCTTCCATGTTCTCATGTTTTATTGCAAGTAAGTGCTTGTTTTTTGCAAGTCTCAGGAGGATTGAGAGGTCAATCCATGCATGAGTAATTCTTGAAGACAAATTTCATGCTATATAGAAGGATAATAATGAAGATGTAATGTCATGAGATGTTCCATGTTCAAATATCAAGTCCTTAGGATCTTGGACCAACAATGTCTCAACAAGAATAGTTTTTCAATGTTGTAGATGGATCCAGAACAAGACACATGAAGAATTGATTCAAATATTTTGAAGACCAAAGTTCCAAAATTTAAGTGTCATTGTCAAATTCCCGATTTATAGATAAACCGTGCCATTGCTACCAAGGAATCCTTCCAGAAGATCTCATGATCATCATTCCCATTCACCAACACCATGGTATGCCTATTCCTTCCTCTTAGCTCAATGATACATGCATGCCAAAGTTCACAAAGTCTCATTTGCTTATGTGGATTATTTATGAAAGCCAATGACCTTTACCATAATATATTTCATATAACCACTACACCTAAATCAAAACTTCATCCTCCACCACTCCATCACTTCGATGATTTTCTGCTCCATCCACATAATAAAGTCAACTTGGTCCACTTACAATGCCAAGTTACCTTGTTATCCTACCCCTTCCCTTAATAAATTTGATGGTGAAAACCTATCTTAGGCGCCATCAGACTCTGGGAATGATTGAAAACAATCTTGTTGGTGAGCAATCCTCAGGAATAAAAGCATTTTGACTGTGAAAACCCTTTGGGCACAGTCATACATATCTTGTTTGAAAACCAACTTGTTGGAAGACAAGGTTTTCAAATAAAGCGAGGAATAAAAAAATTCCATCCAAGTTTCTCTCTACATAAATATTTCCATGTTTGCTATGGGGCAAATCCCCCTAATATGGGTCTGGCGACTAGGCAGAGCCTTGACACCCTGAAATATAGAAAAGGTTATATTTACCCCAAACCAAACACAACCTTGTGATAATTAAGGGAAGAGAAGGAAGATAGAAATGTGTACCTTAAGTCCTTACGGTTGATGTCGATCCCTTCCAATTGTTGTCCTTTCCACGATTGTAGGCCTCCTCCCAAAGTTGGCCTGAGACAATGTTACAGAACAAACTAGGAAAACATATGGTTAATTATCAATATTATCTAAATAATTAGTTATTCATTAAAAGATTCATAAACATAAACACATAGACATAAAGATCTAGGAAAATAACTTTTCTCTTTTATTAATAACAAAATTGGAGGTTACAACCTGAATTTTGTTGGCGCTGCTCCATGAACCTCGCCTGGGTTCCTCTACTTTGTCTCCAAGTGCACCATTCCCAATACTATCCTCACCACCAACAAGCCAATATAATGGAGAGGGATGGATGGTACAAGGAGTATGGATGGAAGGGAATGTTGAGGATGAAACTCAGAGCATAATGCATAAATATTGGAATACAAGGGGGAAAATTTGGTAGAGTTCTCTTACCTCTAGTTTGATATACCCAAATGACCCCCTAGGGCCCTTTTTATATGAGAAAATGATGGTTAATTCATTGCCATAAGGGATACATGAGGTAAGATGGTTGCAAAATCTAGGATAGCCCATAAACTCCGATGAAAAGCACATATTTTATATTTTTTTTGTCAAATTTTAGAGTCAACATGTGCTTTTAGTAGTGCAGCAAGCGTATGTATGCGGGATTTCAGGTATGCAACTAGTGTATGTACGCGCTCTACATATGCAATAGGGTGCGTATTCCATACAAAAAATTGTTTTTTAAGAAGAACTCTGGAAAAAAGGGTTGGCAGATGCATGAATGAGTAGGCCAACCTCAAGGATGCATAGAAGTGGAATTTTGAGTTATAACAGATGCCCCCTAATGTGTGAGGTCAGAAGAGCAACTGATGGTCGAAATGCATTACAACATATTTTAATAAAATGGGAAAGCACTGGAGTCAAGTAAACCCAAGCGAGTATCCATGAGCGCGTCATATGCAATAAGATAATGATCACCGAGGCAAACATTCCCATGCTCGGGATAAACTAACCATGGGTGTCAATCAAGTACACTACAGATCCATGTCATATATATAGTAATCATGGCTACATGACCAATATGTATTCCAATATAAAGTGTAGTCGCAAATCAATACACAACAGATCTACATCTCAAAATCATCAAAAGATATACAATGTTGTAGGCATCTTCAGGAGGCATTAATGCATGTGGCTGGAGATGATATCTTCATCACTCGAGCAATAAATTTAAGATATTAAAAAATTATGTAGGAGTATAATAGGAGTATAAGACTCACTACCCTAAGGTCTTCAACATGCCGTCGTGGAATGACTGGAGGACCTTGATCATTTGGCACCAAACTTCATTGATTTTGAATGTGAACTTGACAAGACTCCTTGGATGACCGACTCATGAAGGTCAAGAGACTTATCGCAGAATGGATTACTTAGGTTACAAGACTTCCCCTTGAAAAATAGCATGATAGATGAAAAGACTCATGCAACATGTTATTGACATAAGTCCGTGGCACATGAGGCACCACAAACTCTCCATGTGTTTGGAAGAGTAACCAAATGGAGGAGGACACAACTCTATGTAACGAGAACAACTTCCTAAGGCCATACTAGATCCCAATGCTTGCAAAAAAAACGAAAGGATGTGCTCTGTCCAAGGGTGACTAGATTGCTGCCAACAAAAGAGAATGTTTCCCCGTCCACTCTTTTTAGAATATTTGATTTTTTTCGTCTTTTTCACGTATTTAACGAGCTTGAAAAAGAATAAAATAATTCTACGCTACAAAGGAGGAATGAGTGTCGTGGGCTAGAAAACTAGTTCCAAGCACATGGAACATACTGATGCTCAGTGCAAGGAGACATGTGCAGGATAAGGACACTCGGGAAAATTCCTGCATGGGTCAAGGTGTCAGATCTCAAGGGAAAAAATGCTACAAGGCTTGCACCTAAGGAATGTTCTAAAGGTTCAGTAATAGCAACACAAATACGACATTAGGCCAAAGACAAAAGGACGAGACATGCGATGTGATTACATATTGACACGACGATACTCCTTCCATGTAAAGTTTTACGAGCTCAGAGAAGGTAAGCTCGACAATTTTTCACTTTTAGAGAGTCTGAAAAACACTAAAAGAAGACTCTAGAGCGATCTTTTTCATAAGGTTAGTCTCCAGGGTCCGAAAAAGAATAAAATCATACCAAGGGGAACTCTTCTGGTCATTAGGGCCATAGTATTCCTTTTTTGTACTTAGTCCAGTCGATCCAGAAAAGGGTTAAAATTATATCAAAAGGACGTCTATTCAAAACCATTTTAACGAGTGTGACAGAGACAAGATCACTCGACTATATTTTCAATTTTAAGGATTCTGAAAAGAGCTTAACTATGGACTCACTGCCTTTTTTGTAATTTTTTCCCCTAAGCCCGAAAAAGTATAAAACATAACTTAGGAGAACTCTCTCGGCTAGACATGTCTCCAGAGGCGTACCTTTTTCCTGGGTAATCTATTGGCTGGAAAAAGGGTTAAACTTATGCCAAGTAGGTATTCCTTCTGAACCAATTAATGAGTGTGAAAGGAACAAGGTCATTTGACGATATTTTATTGTTTAGGGAGTCTGAAAAGGGCTTAAAGAAGACTTCGAGGAGTTTCTTTTTTCATAGATAATCTCCAAGGCTCAAAAAAGAGATAAACCAAAACCAAGGAGAATGGCCCTTTTTCGCAAATTTAGTCCCTCAGGCCCTAAAAAGGGTTAACCTTACACCTGAGAATACTCTCCTAGCAAACCGTATCTCCTAGGGCACACCTTTTCGTAAAAGTAGCCATCCAGACCGAAAAGGGGTAAACTATCGCCGAACATATGTGCCTTCAAATTTCTCTTTGACAAGCGTGAAGGGACACAATATTGGTTGACAATATTTTCAATTTTAGAGAGTCTAAAAAGAGCTTAAAGAAGACTCCAGGGGGCTCCTTTTCTCAGCTAATCTAAACGAGACCGAAAAGGATAAATAATTCTCGTTAGATGTCACTTTCAAAGTTTTAAGTGAGCTTGAAAGACAACAAACCACACTCTTAGGGAGTCCCTTGGGTGTAGGCCAAAAAACGATGAAGAAGAAGAGTGAGGCTTCAACACCAAGTCATAGTGGGACTAAAAGGACTCCCAAGCCTATAAGAAACTCACAGCATGGATGCAAAAATGCAAAACAGGGATCTACCTAGGGAATCCATGGAGGAAATGTCTCTACCACCTAATTACGACACTTCTAAAGCATCATAGAAGGTTCCGTGTTGCACTTAAGTGGGGTTGATCCTATAGCAAACTGGAAATCGTCAATAAAAAGAAAAATGCAAGGTGGTCAGAACCTATCCTAAATGAAAAATGTGAAATCACAACTTCATCACAAGATCAAAAAATTAGTACCCATTCATCAAATAATGCCAAATCCGAAGGAAGACGAAGTTTAAAAGGACCAAAAGATCACTAAGGAGAAACATAACATCCATCGAGTGACAAAAAGAGAAGAAATCAGGGTCAAAGTAGGTCAAAATTGGTTCAAAAATATATAAATAGGAGTAAAAAGAGGCATTTTTACCATTACACTTTGAAAATTGCCAAAAATAACCAAACCCCCCTTCCTTCAAATCGACGTTTGGAGAGCATCAGTGGACGAAATCAACTCATTCTTGGGCCAAGTAAGTAATTTTCCCCTTTTCCTGCAATTTCATTATTGGGGGTCATGCACTCTCATAAATTGGCTCGACTATGCGTGTATGCATACAATTCATAGTCAACGTGCGTATATACACTAGCTGAAATACTATCAACAAGTGTACATACATGAATGATACCAAAAAGGGCGCGTACATGCTTAAAAAGTTTGAAAAAGAGAAACACTAACTCCCAAAATGTTGACATGACTCAAGATTTATGTTCGCTGAATGGAAAGAGAACAAGAGGATATTGATCAAATGGTCGAGAACAACTTGACGATAGTGGCAACACTGAAACAATGCGGGTTATGGAAATACTTCCAATGTCCCCTTATGAGATCTAAACCACGACTTTTAAACCATCTGGTAGAATACTGAAATCCAGATGCAGAGGATTTCATGATAGAGGGCCAATCATTAACACCAACCACTGAATATCTTTACTTCTTGACCGGTCTCTCAAGGAGGGGAAAACCAATAAACTTGGATACATTCCCTCCCAGACCATACCACATAGTCCACTACATTGATATGTATTGCGAGGCCAACACAAAGAAGGTGGGTTCTCAAGTGCCGATACAAAAGATCGAAAATCTGAGTTTGAGGGTGATTTTGTACATGATTGGGCAGATGATAGGGTCCGCTGTTGTACACCAGGCTTCAAGAGCCCAGATGCATTGCATTGTGCAATGTCTACAACCAATTATTTTCAATTGGAGCACCACTATGCTCAATTACATGAAAATTCAACTGACAGAGTGCAAGTTGAGATATAGGAGGAACTTTGTATTTGGGACAGTGTTGTGCGCATTCTTCTTTGAAAGAGTGCCAGGGATGAGTCCTAGGGAGGTTGTGCAAGGGCACATAGCCTCCTTTCCAAGATCGTGTAGATGGGCTGCTTTGATGTCGTGCTAGGGAGGAGGAGGAGTACACGAGGCCTATGATGACAAGTTCTTCGAGTGGTGGAAATGCTAGATTCCAGCCATCGAAGACTAACCATATGCGGGTATTAGTTTCTTGAGGGACTCAGACGTGCCTATGCCCCCTGGGGCATCACGTGGCGACATAGGTACTTACTTACATTTTTGAATTTTTAAAATTTGAGTTTTTCAATTTAATAAAAGAAAATAAAATATGTTTTTGGTAATGTCACAATACTAACTTAAAACATGTTATGTACATATGTGGGGCCAGTACGAACATCGAACTTCCCTCGTACTCGATGTCATCTGCGAGAGAAGATTCATCTAGGAGGAGCCATAACAGAGGTAGGGCCATCATCAATAGAGGCTGAGAGAGTCCTTAGGCGAGTAGAGAGGAACATGACATCCCTCACCTGTGGTGTGCCCATGGCAGAGATCGAGGATCTAGCACCATCCATGCAGACTCACGTATTGGGAGTACCCAGAGCATGGGTCCAACTATTTTGGTGTCTAGCCAACGTCGTCGTTTATTATACTAGGGCCAATAGGCCTAGAGATTAGAGTAGTTTTGGACATTATGCGTGTCGAGGACACCCTTTTTGTATCTCCCATATGTATTGAGGGCTTAAGCCCGTCAGTGCATTATTAACACTTTTGAGGCCTGTGGCCCGTATTTTGTATCGTGACATTATTTTGGACATATTATATATATACATATTTTTTCCTTATGGAGTAAACATATTTTTTCCAAATGTATTTACATGTGCATGTATGTGTGTGATTTTATATTTATGTGTGTGAAAGATCCCAATCTAATACATTATTAGTCAATGTATTAGCTAATTGATTAGATCTCCTAGGAACATGAATATATGTGATATAATAAAAATAATGTTCCAAGAGACATACCCTAAGGAATCGTCGGTGAAGGGTGGGATCGTGGACGTGGTACACTCCATTTAACTGTGACACACCCAATTGAGCATCTAGATGAACCCATAGGTGAGAAATACCATGTGACAATGTATCACGTAGTAATTCTATTACAACAATGTACTTGACAACCTTATTGGTTGCTTCTCCTAGAAAAACACCTCCAAAAGGATACCAATTGAACAGTGGGCGTGAAGATCACCTGAGCTGCGGAAGCAAGCCTTTGTGTGTGTTATCTAGCACCATCCGCGAACCAAACATAAACCTCAGATTCACTTGACATATGCCACAATGAAAAAACACAATAAACTACACGTCCATAAAACAAAAAGATACTAAAATGTATAAATAAAAATATACATTATTTACAAGAAGTCACACTCAGGTGACCGAACTAAGCGTAATAATTCTTAAGGTAGACCCCATTTCTAAGCTTAGACAAAGCATTACCTTCGAAGTCAAACAATTGATAGACACCTTTTTCCAAAACATTCTTAACAATGAACGATCCGAACAACATGGGTTTAAATTTTCCTGCACCCAAGGGATCTTTATCTTGATCATAGAACAAGACAAGATCACCTTCGAAGAAAACTCTAGGGTGGACTGACCAATCATATTGACACTTGACACATTGTTTATGAACCTTGTTGTCCAAGGCTGCATCTCGATGTTGTTTATCGAGCTGCTCAAGATAGAGGATACGCTCTTCAAGTGCAGTTGTGTTGGGTAGTAATTCCACTGCCAACTTAAGAGAAGGAATCTGACACTCTATGGGAAAGACTTCCTCTAGCCCGTAAATGATTTGGAAAGGAGAGAAATCGGTAGAAGTTTTGACAAACTTTCAAAATTCCCAAAGTGCTGAGTACAACATCAAATGCCAATTCGACTTGGAAAAATTGATTTTCTGTTGGAGAATAGTATTAAGAGACTTATTGACAACCTTCACCTGACCATTCACCTGTGGATAGTATGGTGGCGAATGTTCTTTCTTAAACCAAAGCTTTGATGTTAATTTAACCATCATCTTATTTTGAAAGTGACTGACTTGGTCTATGACAATCTCCTTCGGTATACCAAAGCTAGCTACAATATGATTGAAAACGAAAAGCGTCGTCATTTCCCCATGATTACTAAATGTTGGCATGGTTTCGATCCACTTAGTGAAGTAGTATACTGCCACAATGATATAATGATGCACCCTAGCCGAAGCTGGGTGGCATGTAGTGAAATAAATTACCCACTTAGTGACGAGACCAACAACAATAAGTAGAAACATAGGAGCAGGGTGTTCCCGCATCTTCTGAGAGAAGATATGACACGGGTGACACTTCTTAACTGCCTCTATACAATCTTTGATTAACGAGGGCCATATGTATCCTGCATGAAGGATTTTCTGGGCTGTTTCCAATCCAGACAAGTGGTTGCCACATGCTCAAGTGTGACAATCATTCAACACAAGATCTTCCTCCTCATGAGTGAGACAACGATCGAGCACACAATCAACTCCTCGACGATACAAAGTATCATCAATAATAAGTTAATTTCATGCTTGATGGCGTATATGTTGACGCTCATCACCAGAAGTAGAGGAAGGGCACTTTAAAGTCTGAAGATACACAAGTATATTTCCATACCAAGAGTCAGAAGATGCAATAATGAAGAGACCCTGATTGATTAATGACTCTTCATGCAACTCATTGCTACTCTCAATCAGAAGTTCCAAAACTAGCTCAACAAATACCAAAGACTTCTTAGACTTCGCTAAAAGAAAGTCCAAATAAAATTCTTGAAGAATGACTATCCATCGACTAATCTTCCCGCTGATGACCCGTCGTGTCAACGCATATTGAAAAGGATTAATGATGGCTATGAAAATGGTCTTGCGAAGTAGAATATATTGACAGAACCTTTGGATAACATGGACATCTGCCAAAGCTAGTTTCTCAACATGAGTGTAGTTGAGTTCCGGTCCGACTAAGACTTGGCTAAGGTAGTAGATGACATGTTCCTAGAGCGCATCATCCTCCTGAACCAAGACCATACTGATGGTTGACTCTGCTGCAACCAAGTATAACAAGAAATCCTTGCCATAATCAGGAGGAATGAGCAGAGGGGCAAACGCCAAGGCAATTTTCATCACTTCAAAAGAGCACCGAGGTGCTTCATCCCAAAATAATGGGACCCCTTTTTTCGAGAGACACATAAAACCTTTAGTTATCTCATCATAGTTGGAAGCTAGGGGATTATGCGCGGGGGAGGAAAATGAACTATTTCCTCAACCTTGAGAGGATCTACCATGGTCCCTTTAGTGGACACAATAAATCCTAACAAACGTCTCAATGTTACACAAAAAATACACTTTTTTGGATTTAGGCGAATCCGGTAGTAGCGACACCTCTAAAAAATAAGTCGTAGGTGGGCGGGATGATCATATCTCTTACGATAACGTGACGCCAGATCATCAAGATACGCCTTGACTATATGATTGAGGTCATGGAAGGCGAACGACATGGCCCGTTGAAAAGTAGCTCCAACATTTTTGAGGCCAAAAGACATTTTTCTATATGCGAAGATACCCCAAGGACATATGAACACAATGTTATGTTGATCCTCGGGCTTGATCTGAATCTGATTGTACTCAAAAAAACCGTCCATAAAAGAAAAGACTTCACAACCCACACATTCATTGATAATTTGATCAATGAATGGGGTGGGAAAGTTATCTTTCGGACAAGCTTTATTCAGATCAAAAAAGTCCATGCACACATGAATCATACTTGGTTTTTTATTGACAGGAACATGGTTTGACACCCATTTCGTCAATTGAATTGGATAGATGAAACCAACCTTTATTAGTTTCTATACCTGATCCTTTATCGCCACTGCCTTGCGAGGGTTGAATGGGTGAAGCTTCTGCCAAACATGCTTAGCATCAGGGCAATTCCTAATCTTGTGTTCTACTATACAAGGGTCAATGCCTGACATCTCCTCTTAAGACCAGGAAAAAACGTTGCGAAACTCTTTAAATAATTCAATGTACACCTGAATCTCCTCAGGGGAACAATCCACTCTGATGAAGACATTTTCAATGATGCCATGGGTTTTAGAGATGTCAATTGGAATCATTTTAGCTATACTCACCATGTGTCCTTCAACAGAGATTTCGTGCATGGCCAAAGGGTTGACAGGACAAGTGGCATCTCCATTCATCGTCGTGGTCAAGTCTCCTGCTTCCACTCTCCTAATATTGGGTAAAAAGTAAGATCTATGATGAAGATCATCCCAAGGTATATACAGCCCAGTCATTGCCTCTAAAATCGCCTCGTCAGAGGGAAATACTAAGTCCAAAGGACCGTGAGTAGTGAGATATTCTTGAGCCCAAATAGGTTCGAAAACATGATCTATATCCTGAGGGGGAGTCTAATTAGGGTTGGATGAGGATTTCTGAACAATGTTGTATGCAACCTCAGTTGTGGATAGGGGCATAGCCATGCCAGGTTGCATTATCCCTTCCATCGAAACCGATGGGGAAGGTAAAGTTCATGGATCATTAAAATAACTCGTTCGAAAAGAAGCTACTTGAAAGATCACAACCTTCGACTGATCAAGGATGGATGAAATAAACTTGACATCATTCAAAGGTGGCGGAAAATCAAAAGTTCCCATCAAAGATGGAAACAATCCAACACCTAGGTTGATGGTACCTTGCTGCGGGCTATCAATCATAGAGATCGTGGATGGCCCCGATGAAGGGTCAAGACGAGATAAGGATAACTGATCAACCATTATTATCCTACCTTCATGAGGAAAAAATAAGACCCAAAAAATGGTGGATACAATCGCCATCATTGGGTAGGTCCAGCTTTTTCCTAACAAAAGGTTGTAGTTGAGAGGTGGGTTGACTACTTTGACCTCGACACACAATTTTTCCCTCCAAATGCATGAGGAAAGAGGGTATTATGCCATGCAGTCTAAAAGAATGACCTTCAGGCGTAGTTAACAACATCGACGATGAAGACAAATTGGGTTGGCCAATGGCCTTCCAACATGCCAACGACATAACGCAAGTCGAGGCACCCTCGTCTGCCACCATGCAAAAAATGTTCTGTGTGAATGACTTTGTGGCATGGACCACTACTATTTGGAAAGCGACGTGGTAAGTAAAATGAGGTTTATGATCAATAGGGTAAAAAACAATAGTTCCTGAGTTAGCTGGCTCAGCCTTACCTAAGGAAGACAACAATACTTTTCTCTATGAGGGGTAACTTTGGAGAACTTCCAGAGTAGACATCGCACAAGGAGTTTGTGCTAGATCCTCCACGATGGAGTAGTTCTGAGTAGCCCTTGCATTCAGATTATGAGAATCCTTCTTAAACACACCTTTAGGGATGTGAGTCATAGTTTTTCCCATAGTCTTCTCAATATGAATAGGAGGTGATGGGTTGGAAGCTTCTTTTCTCTTCTTAGAAGATTCTGGCATTCCGTAATCATGAGCCCTAGTCTGAAGATGAGCATCTAAGCTCATCATGTATACATTTGTGGTTCCATTATTAGAATTAAGTGTGGGGGCACCCTGGTTTCCCCTAGGCACGTTCATGGATGAGGAATCTTGTGCCATATTTTTCCCTTAAGGGAAACGGTTAGTTAACACAACATGTTGCTGCTGTGCCGACAACTTGTGAGCTTCCTCAAGCCGAGGGAATTGGTGAGTCAAGTGATTGTCCGTGCAAAGATTACACAAAAACTTCACCTTCTTCTTCTCGTTTTTATCCTCGCTATCATTTTTAGCAACCTTTTTATCCCTCTTACCCTTCTTTACCTTGGATTTTCTTTTACCTTTGAGTTGTTGTTTAACCTTGGGATTTGTTGACTACACACTATCTACTTCCGACGTTTGGGTTGCGGGGGCAACTGCACTAGAGGTTTGGCTGGCCACAGTCTGTCGGAGCGATAATTGTTGCAATTGGTTAGCCAATTGATCTGTGGGCTTACTTTGTGCTGAGCCTACTATACCATCGACATGAAGCCCATACTTCGGTTTGGTTTTGTCAAAAGTTGACCATGGTGCATTTGGGAGAATCTCGTACAACATACCAGATTGAGAGTAAATCAAATCCAGTTGTCGGGCTCTCATAATAGCCTCTTCTTCAGAGAACACTTCGGAAGTTGTGACATCTTTGGAGACACAAGGCACCAAGGACTTTAGGAATGACTCGAGCAAAAATGAAGGAGGGACATTTACTTTGATCAAACTCTTGGGGCGATGCCATTCTTGAATGTGATCGGTGATATGGACGACCTTCGTTTGCTCGAAGTTGGCCAAAAACTCTGTGCCAACATCGTATCTCACCAGTAACTGAAAATAGTTTAAGAAAACTATTTCCAGGTCATTAAAGTAAGAATACTTCGAGTTATCAAGCTCGATATACCATTTCATAGAACCCCCTATGAGAGTGCGTTGAAACAAATGCAACTGGACATAGTCATCCTTCAACGAGTTGGAGGAGAATCATAAGTGAAACATTGTAACATGATCACTTGGATATTCTCCAGACTTGTCTTCAAATTTTGGTATGTCTTAGGGAAACTTAGTTGGCATAAGAGGTGAATGTGGATCATGACAGAACGGATCATTCAATAACCTTGAAAAATATGGAAAAAGTTGCTAGGAAAGGTAACCTAGGTTGCGACGGATTCAAAGGAAAAGAGGAGTCTGGATTTTGGCTGGCACCAAGTTGCCAGGAAAAGTTTGCTTGCTGACCAGATTTTTGGTAAAAACCAGGGTGCCCTTGGCCAGTATAAGGAGTTTGTGTGCTAGTTAGCATCATCGATAGATTTACATAATTCTATGACATACCTTGGGTAGGGATTTGTCCCTGCATGGTATTCCAAAGACCTTGGTTGGGGTTTCCCCCAACCAATCCTCCTGGCATAGGCACCGAACCTTGTACAGGGTTCCACTAAGAATGGGAGGGGTTTCCCCCGATCGAAATCCCTTGCAAAGGTAAAGAGCCCTGCCAAGGATTTCCAAGACCTTGAGAGGAGAATGCTCATGTCATCACTCCCTGCGAAGGGAAAATTCCTTGCATATGGTTGGGTTTATTAAAGAAAGGGTTGCCCCATGACGAAAATACGGACGATGAAAAAGTGTTGTTCCCGAAAGGACCAAACAAAGAGAAAGGCATAGACCCAACCAAAGTCATATAGGATTGAGACCCATGACTTCCTCCACTAAACAAGCTGGAACTAGTATTAAGCCCAGATGGTTTCTGGAAAGCACCTCCAAGCGAGGGGGACAGAGAAGGGATATGACCCCCATCATAAGGGATTTCATTAAATGGAGCAGAGGTTCCCGTGAAGGATCCTTGCAAGAGAGCACTAGAGATCCTTGCCCCTAGACTAATAGTTTGTAGAGTAGAGTAGGTTAAATTCGAGCTTGTATCGAAGCCCGACATCCCATATGTGAAAGGAGTGCCATACACGTTCTGTATAGTAGGAACAATGGTTGTAGATGTTATAGAGACTGTGCCACTACCCGAAGCGATAGGTGTTTTATTATAAGAATTCCTTCTAGGTGAAGGTGGAGGAGGAGTTACAACCCCCCCTCTACTTGCGGTCGAGATGGGAGTATGAGGACTCCCAGTAGAAGTAGTATTACTCGCTTCCATATCCAGTCACCTAACAAGACAAGTATCAAGAGAAGTCACCTTAGGAGGGACTACCTTAAAAAGGATTAACGCCAAAATATATGTGATCGAAGGGTTTGCAGGCCTGAAGCCTTCAACTTCAAGGTTGGAAATGCTAGTCTCCTTCGATGCAAGAAAATATTTTCTAGGAACAAGCTTAGGTACAGTTTCCTGTGGCCTGATGGTTTTAAAAGAACCTTCTATATCTAGCCTTCGCCTCATCGATGGCAGAGGTGGCTCCAAAGTAACTAGCGAGAGGCCCTAAAGGCTACACGAATGACAAATCTGTTGATCTTCCACCTTATGAAATGATCAACCGACACTCTAAGGTCAAGCTAGAGAGAAACACATAGAACACACTAAAAATTCCCTAAAGGCAAATCAAGCAATCAATAGAATGGCAGGAAGAAAAGTTACGCCAATCAACACTAGAGCAACTTACCAGAGAAAGTGTAACTCGAACATGGAAACACCCTCCGCGTATACGCTACAAAGCATGATCCAATGTCTACGCTAGGTACCATGGTATATCCCCGCAGTCACCTGTGTAAGTCCCTACAAAAAGACAACTAGGTTTCCAACTCACATTCAATCACCAGGCGGGTATAGTTGACAGTCGGGCTGATCATAATGAGTAGGATAACAAAGTCCGAAGCATTTCAAGGGTACTTAAGGCAAATGGTCCAGAAGACAACAAAGGATCCCGAACAAATTCTAGGTCCAAGAAGCTTGGTAGTCAAATGCGGTCAACAAAGATCCCAAGAATGACCCTCAATATACGATCCCCACTACGCTTGGTCTGAATTTGGAGGGGTTATCTCCTCTACCTTTCTTCACGCGACCTCATGTTTAGCCCCTGTGTTAGAGGGGGGTCCCGACTAACTTTTATGAAACTGGAATTTTACATTCCCTATCACAGAATCTTAAGTTTATTTAAGAAACCTTGAATATTTTCCTCTCCACACCTATTTCAAGGCCCTAAAGCTTATACTACTTGGTGTACCTTATAAACAAAAAGTCTAGTTGATTTTAGCATTAATCGTTAGTTTTAGTAGCTTGATTACTCAAGGGGTACAAAAGTGAAATTCATGGTGTACTTGAGAGATGAAAGAGAAGAGTTAATAAGCTTTTAGAACATTGCGCTGAAAGCAAACTACGTTCTACAACTAAAAAAATGGCTTTTTAACTTTGAAGGTGCAAAATTTTCAAAATAGAGACCAAGATCCTAAAATGCAATTTTTCCTAGAATGCTTTTTCATTTCCAAATGTCATGCAACTACTAAAACTTTCAAGGAAGAAGCCTAAAAGGAACTTTGGTTTTAGAACTCTTTTTCTTTTATAAAAACAACCTAAGCTACTAACACCAATTGAACATGGATGATAAAAATCAAATGCAGTTAATAAACTACAACAATTTTTATTTTATTTCATATGCTTAGAAATGAAAATAACAAGCAACGATATTTTTTCTTTTTCAAAGAATAATCAAGAGAGAAGGATGGGAAACCAAATATTGACTCGGACCCTAAAACACTGCCTGAAAGCAAGGATTCACTAGAATCCACTGGAGGATCTAAATCTCACAAGTACACCCTTAACTTTGACAACAAACAAAAAGAGATAAAGAAACAAAAAAATATTTACTTACAAGTTCAAAGATAATCTAAGCCTTGAACCTAGCCAAACCACAGTCAAAAGAGACCCTAGAAACTCAGGAAGACCTGAGAAGCCAAGGGATTCCAAAAAGGAAAGAAAATCCTTTTGCAAAAACTCTTCCAAGTGACAGAAATACACGATGTGCAAAGTCATCCTGCATATGTATGTTGGCTATGTATAATGCAGAATGCGTATGTATGTAGGATGGGTATATAGCAGGGCGCGTACACTTCCGAGAATTAAAAAAAAGAGAAATATTTAGACAGAGCACTCAACTCAGGAAATATGGTAAGCACTTGTAAAGTGACCAGAGACCCAAAAAGACTTAGAAAACTTCAACAAATAGGAATTCAAGCCAAACAAAGATCTCTTAAAATTACCCTACAGAGACGCCCTAGTGGAGTCGCCAATTATGCTATGGGGAAAATCCCCCTAATATGGGTCTAGCGACTAGGCAGAGCCTTGAGACCCTAAAACAGAGAAAATGTTCTATTTTACCCCAAACCAAACACAACCTTGTGATAATTAAGGGAAGAGAAGGGAGATAGAAATGTGTACCTTAAGTCCTTACAACTGATGTTGATCCCTTCCGATTGTTGTCCATTCCATGATTGTAGGTATCCTCCCAAAGTTGGTCTATGACAATGTTACAAAACAAACTAGGATAACATATGCTTAATTATCAAGATTATCTAAAGAGTTAGTTATTCATGAAAAGATTCATAAACATAAACACATAGACATAAAGATCTGGGACAATAACTTTTCTCTTTTATTAATAACAAAACTGGAGGTTACAACCTGAACTTTGCTGGCACTGCTCCACGAACCTCGCCTGGGTTCCTCTACTTTCTCTCCAAGTGCACTATTCCCAATACTATCCTCACCACCAACAAGCTTATATAAGGGAGAGGGATGGATGGTATAAGGAGGATGGATGGAAGGGAATGCTGAGAATGAAACTCATACCAGAATGCAGAAATCTTGGAATACAAGGGAGAAAATTTGGTAGAGTTCTCTTACCTCTAGCTTGATATATCCAAATGAATCCCTTAGGGCCCTTTTTATATGAGAAAATGATGGTTAATTCGTTTCCATAAGGGATACTATAGGTAAGATGGTTGCAAAACCTAAGATAGCTCGTAAACTCCACTGGAAAGTGCAGATTTATATTTTTTTTGTCACTTTTTAGAGTACACACATGCTTTCAATAGTGCATCAAGCGTAAGTACGCGAGCTTTCAAGTATGCAAGTAGTGTATGTACGTGCTTTTCTTATGAAACATGGCGTGTATGCCATACATAAAGTTGTTTTTTTTATAAGAACTCTGGCAAAAAGGGTTGGTAGATGCATGAATGAGTAGGCCAACCTCAAGGATGCATAGAAGTGGCATTTTGAGTTATAACAATGTTTCTCTATGAATAATGATTTCCAAGCAAAATAAAGATTTCCAAGATTCATTACTACATCAAGTCTATTCCAGATCTACACTGCGCTACATGTTCCAAGCTCCACACTACTCTTCCTTGCAAATTTTCTACATCATTGTGGACCATATCAGATCGGGATGCTTCTGCAAACATTATGGACTTCTTAGGTAAGTGCAGGTATGCTTATTTTTCTTTTATTTAATCTAGTTCCATTAGATGCTATGGATTTGTATTTGGAAAGTCACTTAGACC
>ML784259.1:205819-273664 GCA_009831015.1 Picea engelmannii
CTACATCACACAACATTCCCTCACCATATTATCCATCTCCACTACAATATCCATGCATGAGGAGGATTCAATGCTACCAACAATATAAGACCTCACTACTGCCACACAAGAACCGAGATTTAAAAAAAAATCCTTATTGTTTCCACACAAGAACCAACAATGGGAAGTCTTGTCGTTGCCACACAAGAACCAACCGTAAGAAAAAAAATCCCTACCGTTGCCACACAATAACCAATAGTAGAAGCACACAAAGACACTGTTGTTGCTCCACAATAACCAACAACAAACAAAGCAACAATTGACATGAATAAGCCCATGAAACTACTGAAAGGAAGGAATGTGGTGCCTCACAAGACTTATAGAAGAATAAGTTGCGTGAGAATCCATTCCTCTATAAGAATATGTTGTCACACAACCAGGTGGAAAACAAAGATACGAGTTCCTTGGTTTATCTCCATGATTTATTAATGCATACATTGGTTTTACTCATCATGAGGGGTCTAGCTTTTGTAACTCCAAACTCTATCAAATTTTCATGACAATTCTGTATTAGCACTTCCAGATCTAATGTGAGAGTTGGTCAACGGGTATTTATGCAATTTGAAGCATCATGGTTGCTTGTTTCCAAGGTGTTTTTTGAAAGTGGTCTTTGTGCTCATAAGATACTGTTTATTGTTGCTAGTAACATGACCGTTTGATGACAACATTGTGGAAGGGTTCATGTGACTTGGGAAATATATTGGTTCAAAAATGGAACAAGTGATTTCATTAATTTCTCTTACAGTTATTTTATGTTCCTCACTTGGGTATTTTTTTTAAGAATGGATGAAAATGTTATAGTTATTTTATATTCCTCACTTGAGTATTTTACTTTCCATTGCTTGATGGATGATTATTCTTTGACATTATTCCTTTTTTTAAGCTGGTGGGTGTTTTTCCATTCACTTGTAAACTGTCAGTTATCCACATTACCAAGATTGGTTTCATCATTGCCAGTCTTCTGCAACACATTCCAGGCACTCATTTACAACCATCCATAATCAAGATAGTTAACCAAAATCGCCTCCACTATGGTAAGAAGGCATTATGTTGCTTTAATGGTTATTCAAACATGAACATAACATTGGATATGGATTTAATGAGAACATATTTTGATAAAGTAGAGGCGAGCTTACACAGAGAGGCGATATACGATCTTTTAAAGCACGAAGAGATGATTGACTTTTCTTTTTTAAGCACCATTTTTCAGTAGAGGACCAATTTTGAGATTGTTTGTTGAAGTTCACTTCCATAGGAATGATAGCCATTTTTATTTCCATATTGATGATCAAAGATATATTTCAGCCTTTAACAATTGTTTGCTGAGATTGAAAATACAACATCTATTTGTTTTCGAGTGCAACATGAGGACATGCCGCATAATCAGTTTGGGGGGGGGGGGAAGGTCAATGTGCTAACAATGGAATATTCAAGATACAACCAAGTGAAACGGATATATGGAAATTATTGTCACTATGTTTCTCATAGACTTGCTTTCTCAAGAGTTTGATGAGTTTTTTAGAGTTGATGAGTTTTTATACTTGTTTTGTTCCTAAAAAAAGAGAAATTGAACCGAGGATGTTTTTCAAACTACGAAATGGGTATTTGTGAAAGTTGTTGGGGAAAAGTATTATGGTAAGATGAACAAACCCACAATATTTCAAGAAAACCCAATTCATAAAATTCTAGATATCAAGCACCGTCACCTTCAACCAATTTTCTCATATCTCGAGATCCGTGATGTGGGTATGTCCAATTTTTGGTGAGGAGAAGAATGGAATGATAAAAATCTTCTTTCAAAATTTCATAGAAACATGGTTTTCATTTTATGAGAAAATGGTTAAAAATTTTGTTGTTACTCCTACAACAGTTCGTTGTAATTCCTGTAGCAACTTATTTGTTATATCTCGAGATCTGTGCATTGGGTTCTTGTGATTTTTGGTAGATAGAGGCATCAAATAGCGATAAATTCACTTGTTAGAAATATCACCAATCTAAATTATTGTTTGCATAAAATTTCAATATTTGAATCTCGTACAAAATGTTGCAACTCCATGTGCAAATTGCAGAAACTCTACCATAATTGCTAAAATGGTATAGCCATTGTTTGAATAGGTTTCCAGGTGCTATTGGGCTAGAATTTCTATATGTAAGTAGCATCATCATCAGTTCAACAAGAAAATCATTCAAGGTAAATGATAAAGTGTTGGCAACAAGTTGGGTACTTATTGCAAATTAATGAAGATCATTACAACTTTGTTGATACAGAGGTATTGGCTTGAATGGGGACATGCAACATTTTCGACTAAGGGGAGATGGCAGGCTCTGGAAATGACATTTTTTAATACCATCTTTTCGATACTTTTACCCCTTTCCACTTACCTAGATCTTGTATGAATCCATTATTGTGTGGGATTTAGACTTAATGTGTTTCCATTACATTTATTTAGTACTTTACATGAATTTATGATTAAACATTAGAAGACGATCATATTTTCATTTATCTTTAAGTTCATTTGAAAAGACGATGTGCCAAACAAGTTGTTGTGCAGATTGTGATATCGCCATAGGATGTATTTTGGCTTGACAATTGCTGCAACTATGGCTTGACAACTGCTGCAACTTAGTTGCTGCAATTCCCACGTAGTTGTTGCAACTCCTTACAATATTTGTTGCAACTCGTTGGGGAACTATTCTATGCTACAACTCCTTACAACAGTTGTTGCAACTCACTAGGGAACTATTTTGTGTTGCAACTCCCATTGTTACAACCCTCGTTTATGCAATTCCACATGTGCTGCAATTTGCTTGAAGTACAATTACTGCAACTCCCATCGCTGCAATTCCACATGTGCTACAACTCGTCCAAGGAACCTTGAGTTGTCGAAACCATGAGCCATGCCGTCGCATATTTTTCATTTATGGATTTATGCAACAATACTATTATTCCAAGAAAATCAAAGATACGAAGATAGTTTTGCAATTCCAAGACAAAATATTAGTTTGAGTGGTTAACCAAGAATCTTGGAATTCTTGGGCAAACGATCTTGGAGTTATTTATTATTTGCTAATTGTTAGCAAAATATCTTGGAGTTATTCATTAATTGATAATTGTTAGTTGAAAACTAATTATTATTTGGGAAATTGTTGTAACCAATATGGATTTATTAAATCCATAGGTGGGTTTATTTAGATAGCCATTATTTCTAGTTTCCATTAAATTTATGTATAAAAGAGAGCACTCTCTCCATTATTCGGGAAGGACTCTTAGAGAAATGTCCTAATGAAAATGGAATAATTCATTAAGATTTTATTTTAATTGTAGTTTTATAATTTCCATAGTTTGTGATTTAATTAATTGATTTGATTTATTTCCTTTGCATATTTGTAATAGATTGTTTTCTTTTGATTAGTTTAATTAATTTAATTAATTCATGTTGTAAGTGTTGATATATAATAATATCAGTACTCCGTTCTATGGAGGCAAGGCCCACTCCAATAGAACATAGTGTTGTGTAGCTTAGGTAGTATTCTTTAATTTCCCGTTGTGTGATTTAATTATGCGAGTTGTTAATTATTTGTTGTGTGATTCAATTAATTTATGTTGTTAATTATTCAAAAGGGATTGTATTTATTCAGTCATGCAATTGATTATTCACATAGGATTGTATTTCATCATGTGCTTAACACGATGATTGCAATTTTTGTTCAAAGTAATGACATGGATCACCTTGGCAAGGATTAGGCTCTGATTTCAAGGACTTAATTAATTTATTTTCCAACAAGTAGTTAATCAATTTCCTTTCGGCACATGTGATTTATTTTTAGCAAGCATGGTGTGACTTTCAATTTCTGCAAGAGTAATTTAGAGTTTCAATTTTGCAATTAATTTTACTGCACATAGTTGAGGTTTCTTCGAGAAACATTTGAGTCATATTCCTGATACCCGCAACTGGTGTAAATTTCCTCTTCCAACACAATAGTTAGCATATTTACTTTTCTGCAAGTGTGACATTTACTTTCCCATCCGTGTGTTTACTTTCAGGAAAGAGTTATTTACTTTCTTGCATGTGTGTTTACTTTCTTGCAAGTGTGATATTTCAATTCGTGCAAGTGTGATTTATTTTCCATAGTTTGTAGAACCTTGCCATAGCTTGAGAATTGTCTATACTTTGATCACAAATGTAATCATTGATACTATGACTACAACACATAGAAAGAATAGTTGTTCCTGCATATACGGTGCGCGACAGTTCACAAGTTCTATATGAGCCCTAGATTGATAATTAAATGCCCAGTCGTTTTAGTTGTCTTTCTAAGAAATTAGAAGGGTGATTAAAAATATCCATCAATCATGTTATCTCAACCACAACAAATTCCCTTCTATAGTGAAGCAATGCCATAGAGTCAACCCATATAAACATGGTTCCTTCACACCCAAAATAACATCCTTCTCCATAAAAATATCATATTTCTTCAAAATCCATGGGACATCACCTTCTTTAAAAGACCAAGAGGGACTAGCCTCTCCTCTACTTTATTTTCTTGAACAATATCTCTTTTTAATATTCGAAGAAATAATATCTCTCCTAACAATCAATGTGTTGATTTTATTTAATGATACATGCCTCAATAAAGAAGATGAAACATATTTGAATATATGTATGGGATATAGTAAGTAGGAAATATTAATATGCTCCCAATATGGAAGCTCATAAAATACAATTTTATTTTCCATCCCAATGGGATTTTTCTCAACATAGGTTTTGTCACATCCCCACAGTGTGTTTGCTTGAATCTTGTGATCATGCACCTCTTGAGGGTGTGCGACACCGCAACGTTTCTCACTTGTATTCATGCACCTCTTGAGGGTGTGCGACACCACAACGCTTCTCACTTGGTTTCTTGGAAAAACCAATGATACTTCATCCGGACTACACCACTTCACCTAGAGGACACTCGTACTCCATTCTAGCCTACAGGTGAGTCACACTTCTTGTTTGACAACACATGTATTCCAACAGACGACGAACACCTTCAGTAACCACTTACACAGTGAGATCAAAGATCAACACACCGATGTTTTCATGTGGTAAAACCCCTACGGGGAAACATCCACGACCCCAACCAACGCGACCACTTGGAGAAGTTTATTAATGCAAAGAAAAAGATTACAGAGAGATTTTACAAGAGATTTTCTCACAATTGATCATCGACAAATGACCCTCCATTCTCTTTAAATAGATATCATGGACCGATCGGGTGTTAAGCCACAGATCAATGGTTGTTAAGATCGAGGAGAGTATGAACCATCAGATCACTCTATGTCGACAACATATCGTGACCGTCGGATTTCCTAACTACAAATGCATACTAATGCATACTGAAGAAACACACTAGAAAACACACTTTTACCTAACGACACAATAGACCAAGGAGATTTTAACTAACTCCTAAGTGTCTAAATATCCTAACACCCCCCCTTAAGAACAACTTGGGATAGGATTGAAGGATTTACAATAGTGACACAATAGGAGAATGAAGGATGCATTAGAGCCTATCCCCCCTTAATGACAACTTCCTGAACTCCTAACATAGATCAAAGTTTGGAAAACTTCGCTTCTGTAAGAGACTTTGTGAAAATGTCTACAACTTGATATTCTGTAGGGAAAAATAGCACTTCAATAAATTGATCATGAATGAGCTTTCTAATGAAGTGCATGTGTAGATCGATGTGTTTGCTACATTGATGTTGAAATGGGTCTTTAGTGATCTTGATGGCACTCTGATTGTCACACTAAAGGCTGGTCGGATTATGGTGCTGGAATCCAAACTTTGAAAGGATCTGTTGAAGCCACAGGGCTTCCTGACTTGCATTACTGCTGCTCGGTACTCTTCTTCTACTGAAGAAAGTGCAATAGCCTGTTGTTTCTTACAGGCCCAAGTGACAGGTCTTGAACCAAGGCTGAAAACATAACCTGCAGTAGACTTCCGATCATCAGGGTCACCGGCCCAATCTAAATCAGTGAAACCAACCAATAGAGGAGTCCCCCCTGAACTATAATGTATCCCGAACTGAACTGTACCACGAACATAGAGAAGTATCCTTTTAGATACTTTCTAATGGATTTCATGGGGCGTTTGCATATACCGGGCAACAATACCAACAACAAAGGAAAGATCAGGACGGGTATGAGTCAAGTATAAGAGGCTACCAACTAACTAACGGTGGCATCAACTTCAGGAGAAGTACAGGTGGAAATAAGCTTGACTCCAGACTGGAAGGGAGAAGGGGTTGGTTTACAATCGTCCATGTGAAAGCGACAAAGAAGGTCACAAGCATACTTAGACTAGGAAAGAAAAATTCCTTCATTGGTTTGCAAAACTTGGAGGCCAAGGAAATAGTGCAAAAAGCCTAAGTATGTCATTTCAAATTTCGTCTTAAGGCTGGTTTTCACATGGTTTAAAAGTTTTGAGTCACTACCAGTAAGGATACGGTCATCAACATAAAAGGACAAGTATTATGAGATGGCTTCCTACTTTCTTGGTATAGACATTAGGATCAGAATGGCATCTAGAGAATCCAGTGGCAATAAGAAAGTTGTCCATTTTGGCATACCAAGCTCGGGGATCTTGCTTGAGACCATAAAGAGATTTCTTGAGGCAACAAATAAGGCTAGAGTCATTTTGGACATAGCCAGGAGGTTGTTCCATGTAGATTTCTTCTTGCAAATCTCCATGCAAGAAGGCGGATTTAACATCCATCCGATGGACCTCCCATTTATGTGAGGCAGCAAGGGAAAGAACAAGGTGGATGGAATTCATTTTTTCTACAGGGGCAAATGTTTCATTATAGTCAATTCCTCCAACTTGGGAAAATCCTTTGGCAACTAACTGAGCCTTGTGTCTTTCAACACTTCCATCTGATGCATACTTAGTTCTGTAGACCCATTTGCATCTAACAAGTTTTCTTCCTTTTGGAAGAGGTACAAGATCCCAAGTATCGTTTTCCATTAAAGAATGATACTCTTCATTCATTGCTGTATCCCAATCTGGATGACCTGAAGCTTCTGCAAATGTCTTTGGATCATGAGTTTCTAAAACTTGAGCCAAAAGAGAAGAGACTCGCTGAAATTGTGAACATGTTCGAAGTTGATTTGAAGGATCACCGACAAGATCACCAACTGCTTCTCGTGTTGAACGGACCCATCTCAGAAGTGGTGGAGTTGGTGTTGGTTCAGGTTCAAAGGACTCATCTGGAGGAGGGTGAGCAGGCGGAGGTGGATTTTCATCCTCACTGTCATCATCTAAATAAGAAAACAGATCATAAGAAGGCACAAACACCGAAGATGGCTCGCAGGCCAAAGAAGGCACAACCGTCGAATTAGGCTCGCAGGCCAAAGAAGGCACACACTTTGAATTAGGCTCGCAGGCTAAGAGATTTTCATCAAATTTAACATCTCTTCTAATAATAATTTCATTACAATGTGATTGAAGAAGTCTGTAACCTTTGCCATCTTCATAATAACCAACAAATATACACTTCTCACTTTTAGGCTGCAATGCTTTCCTTTTCTCATCAGGAATGTGAGCCCATGCTATACTACCAAATACACGGAAGTGACTTACATTTGGCTTAATTTTAGTCCAATCTTCTTCCAGTGTTATATTTTTAAGAGCCTTTGTGGGAATGCGATTTACTATGTAATTTTCACAGTTGATGGCTTCCGCCCAATACTTTAGAATTAATCCCTTAGATTGGATCATACAATTGGCCATTTCTTTTAATGTGCGGTTCTTTCTCTCAGAAACACCATTTTGTTGTGGTGTATATGGAATAGTGTGTTACATTTGGATTCCCTATGTAGTGTAGTAATTTGTGAAATTATTGTTCACATATTTACCTCCATTATCTGTTCTTAACCTTTGAATTTGATGTCCAGATTGCTTTTCTACAAGGGCCTTGTAGGCCAAAAACTTGTCAAAAACTTCGCTCTTAAGTTTTAAGAAGTAAACCCAAGTACGTCTGGAAAAGTCATCAATGAAAGTTAAGAAATACTTGCACCCATAAAAAGAAGGAGAAGAAAGTGGACCACACAAATCACCGTGAACAAGTTGCAAAGGACCCGAGGCGTGCCAAGAGGCACATTTTTCAAAACTATCCCGATGATGTTTGCCGAGAACACAACCGACACAAACACCATCTCTGCATGAAACAAGAGGAAGACCAGTCACCATCTGTTGATTACATAGTTGTTGTAATGAGCGATAGTTTATATGACCAAACCACTCATGCCAAAGATTGCTCAAGTCATCGCTATGAGAAATAAAAATTGATGAAAAAGATGACGACATAAAGTTGTCAAACTTGTACAACCTGGTAATATCATCATCAATTCTAGTTGCAAGAACATGATTAGGATCTTTTAGATCCTTGATTACAACTTGGTGAGGTGAAAACTCTACGGTTTTACCTTCACCTGAATGAGTGATTTGATATACCGATAGAAGGTTACAAGAAAGACTTGGAACACATAATACATCATTGAAATGGCCATTTTCTACTTGTACTGTTCCATATCCTTCAACACTAAGAGATATACCATCACCAACAAATATTTTCTTGGTGTTACATTCATTTAGAGTAGAAAACTTGTCTCTATCCTTATCCATATGATAAGATGCTCCATAATCAATAAGCCACTTATCAGAAGTAGAAGTAGAAGGTGTATTGAAGGAGAAACCAGAAGCAGAAAGTGTATGTCCATGAGAAGAAGAAGAATAAGTAGAATCAATACTGATGTTGTGCTTCTTCATTGCTGCTTCTAAAGCTTCCATCTTCTTGAAACATTTGGACTCATCATGACCATCATTATCACAAAAGTTGCAATGTCTGTTAGTATTCTTATTTTTATATTTTTCTCATTTGTCTCCATTAGGAGCAAAAGCTGTCTGAGTCGATTTGGGACCCTTATATTGCTTGTTGTTGTGGCAAGGATGTTGCTTCTTGGGATTCTTGGGTTTATCTTTTTGATGGACAACTAAGGCTTTGTTGGAGGTACCTGTAGTGCTGATCACTCCAAGTTGTACTAGCTTATCTTGCTCTCTAATCAAAGAATCACAAAAGTTCTCAAGAGTGGGTTTTTGATAAGCTGCCCCTACAGCCTCTTGTATGGCGTAAAAGGTAGATACAAACACAAAATATGCACTACCTAGCTTAGAAAGAATAAGATAGATGCAATGATCTTCGTCTATCTTTATCTTACATTCTTCACATAAAGTTCTGAGTGTTTTAAACTTAGATAGATAATCTTCAATGTAAGAAAAATCACTTGGACTCAAAGTTAGTACTTGATTTTGTAACTATTGTGCTCGAATAATATTGTGTTTACCAAACACAGATTCAATATTTTCCTAAGCTTCTTTGGGTTTATCAATTAATTGAAGGTGGAACCTTGAATCATGAGAGATGGACAGTCCGATTAATCCACGCGCTTCGTCATTCCTATTATCCCATTTGGATTTCTTATCAACATCAATGGGTGTTGTTTCCTTTCCCAAGGTAATCCGGTACAAGCCTTTACTTCTTAATAAATCCTCCATATGGGATTTCCATTAGAAGTAGTTGGTGATTGTAAGTAAGAGATTACTTGTAGAAACCATATTAAATATGTAGATAATACTAATTTAAAAACTGAAACTTATGATCTGAATGGAAAGAGATTGAAAATTTATGCGGTTTAAAAAAAACCGGCACTAAAAATGAACTTATGATGTGAGAGTTATGCCATTTAAAAAAAAGGCATAAACGGTAACTAAAGGACCACGTGGTAGTGTAAGTTGCTTTATGAAGTGACCCACTTTTATAAAGAGAAGCGGGGCTCACTTTTACAAAGAAAAGCTGCATGCAAAATAAATAACTCTAAAATAAAATATTAAAGCTACTTATAGTGATTCACTTTTATACTTGAAGTGAAATACACTTCACAATTTTAGCATGAACTTTTTCAAAAAAGTAACAAAAGAGAGACTTGAACTCAAGACCTCTTACTTAATAAGGAAACTTTTAACCAAATGGTCTAGCAAAACATATTGTAATGTTCAGAAGAAGTATTAGGGGTGTTGTTGTTGTTGTTTTTGTTGTGGAAGATGGCCTTGGAGAGTGTGCTAAAAAAAAACTCTTTTCACACAAGAAAACAATTTCTCTTCTCGATGACAACAAGGGTTAGATCTCGGTTAGCTTACCTGGAAGATGCACCTTTTCCTATTTGTTTATGATTTACCGATATTGTATAGGGCGCGGGGCAAAGAGAATACGCAGATCTAACAGAGTAGCAACCCAGAAATAAAAAATACAAAACCGAAATAAAAACAAAATACTTCTTTGCAAAAAATTTAAAAAATGTGTATTCAAACTTTATACCTCCGAATCTGACTGTAATGGTCGTATATTCAACAAACATAAACCTTTTCGAGTGAAGCGAAAAGTGTTCCTAAATGAAACGAGTGATCCGAACGCAATGGAACAGTCCTCTCAACCCATAAATGTATGAAAATGATAGAAAATGGAGATGAGGCAACTCAGCTTCATGATCTCGATCTACAACAGGAGTGGGTCTTCAAACATGCTTTGATACCATGTTCGACAACACAGGTATTCCAACAGAGGACGAACACCTTCAATAACCACTCACATAACTAGATCAAAGATCAACACACCGATGTTTTCACGTGGTAAAACCCCTACGAGGAAACATCTATGGCCCCGGCCAACGCGACCACTTGGAGCAGTTTATTAATGCAAATAAAAAGATTACAGAGAGATTTTACAAGAGAGTTTCTCACAATCGATCATCGACAAATGACCCTCCATGATATTTAAATAGAGATCATGGACCAATCAGGTGTTAAGCCACAGATCAATGGCTGTTAAGATCGAGGAGAGTATGAACCGTCAGATCACTCTATGTCGGGAACATATCATGAATGTCAGATTTCCTAACTACAAATGCATACTAAAGAAACACACTAGAAAACACACTTTTACCTAATGACACAATAGACCAAGTAGAACTTAACTAACTCCTAAGTTTCAAAATATCCTAACACTCCTACTCTAGTGTAACTCTCTTGTATACTTAGACATTTTGTTAACAATATTAACACTTGTTCTTTTAAGCATACATCCATGAAACAAAGAGAACACTTGCGAAACAAACACGAGACACACAAATATAGTGCGGGTGACACAAAGCGTGCCTAACACCTGACTAGGTTTTATTATTGAAAAGAAATTACAATATGAGCACTACCAAATTGGTTTACAACTTGGGCAGAGTCACATGACTCACCTCACCAAGACACTCATACACAGATTCATCAGACCAAGACTTTTCCATCATAATATCTTTCACAACTATTGCAATGCACCTCTACCACAGACTCACTGTCTCTTCTTTGTCACAAGATTTCACACATACCTACAATTTTGTCTCATATCATGCCTCCCTCAGACCTATGACAAGAATTCCCCAAACTCAACCCAAAATAAGGTCATTCCAACTCTATCCACAGAATAACCTCAAGGTAGAACAATTCTTCCCATGTGAAGTGACTTGGCTTCTTGAGGGAGCTCACCCCTCTTCATCCAAGTCTGCCTCATAATCGTAGAGTTGATCTTACTCTCCTTGTTTTATCAAATTTTCCTTCCTTGGTTGTGCACCCTTATTCTCTTATATGGACTCCAAAGGTCACCATCATGAATCATCGCATCGTTTGGGTTTGTCGCAGCCCTTCACAAACCATCATGCCCAAATGAACTATCTTGCCCCTTTGAAGACCTGGTGCACCCATCAACCATCGCGTCGCTTGGGACCGATGCACCCCATCCTTGGTACAATCCTCATGCCAACATGCCCCATCCTCGTTGGTGTGTCCGTTCTCTTATTTTCTTCCGCCACATGCTTTGCCTCATGCTTCGATAATCCCCTTGGCATGTTCATGTTCCTAAGGTGCCCACTTTCCCAACTAGTGTGACTCTTCGGTGCCGAAGCAACCCCAAGTTCCATCACCTTGAGGACTTGGGTGAAGGTGTCTGCGCCCTTCTAGTCGAAGACCTTACATCCTCCCCCACCGCAAGTCGTTTTCTTCCCTGACAACATCCATAAAATCTACAATCTCCAAGTCTCCACCTGAAAATTTTCCCCCATTGCAACTAAATCTGTTGGAAACCCCAAGTTTTGTACCAACTAGAAACCTTAAATTTATGTCAAAGTGGAAACCCCAAGTTTCCAACTCGCACTGCAATCATCTGCAACCTATGCAACCACCTACATTTCTCTCTACCCAAAGTTGTGTGTGACCAAAATGTCTACTATGATGGAAGGAGGTCTCCTCCCCAACTTTGTCTACAATGCCCAAGCTACCACTATCCTGCTGCGACGATCACACTTTATCATGTTGTTGCTACTACCTCAACTGCTATTGCAACCTCATGAAAAATATCTAAGTGTTGAACTCTTGTGAATTACTGTGGCACCCATACTTCAACCAACTCTTCCATGTATCTACACAATGCTAGCCTCAAGTCTTGCACTGGTTGGGTAGCTAGTCCAACTGTCACATCTAGTTCTTGAAATGTGCATCTCCATGCCTAAACTTAGTCTTCTTTGTTCACATCTCTGTCAATCCATCCAAATCCAAATACTAAGGCAAGTTTCCACCCTTGATCCGAAATCCTTAGATGTTAAATAATTCTTTAAACACACTTCAACATCTAACCTGATTCAAAATTATTTTTGATCGTCTTTTGACAGATTTTCATAACACATGTGAATCTTCTTACTTATCCAAAACTTCATAAAATGATGAATAACTTGCAAAATAATGAGAGATAACACAACATAAAATAAAATAACTATGAAGACAAGATTTGATGACAGAGTTCACCTCTCCTAGGCTACATCTTTGGGTCCCTTTACAACAGTGAGAGCACTCTTCAATAATCTCAAATGTCAAAATTATAATGAAATGGACTTGCAAAGCCAATTTTGAAGTCACTCTTCAATTCTCCTAGTTAACCCTATAAAAATATGTTACCATTGAATTCCTCTCGAAATTATGAGAAAAATGAGTATAAACTCAACTATGTTCTAAACTTGCTCAAAATGACCCCCTTCTTCACGCAAAACAATGCGCTAAAACTCTCATGAAAGGAAATATGAACTATTATCTTCATAAACAACATCTTAGCACAAAATAAACATCACCATCATGCTCCTCTAGAAAAACTGAGAAGAATGAGTATAAACATGACTATGTTTGGACAACGTGCTCAATGGCATGGAAAACGAGACAAACCCAACATAGTTGTCTCTCTTGGAACGCATCCCAATGAACCATACTACATTTGCACAAAATTCCATGTTCTGTACCCTTTGTACATAATTCCATGTCTCATCCTCCATTTCCCATCTTGAAATTCATTCTCTTTAAATAGCCTAGGTCGACCAAACCGTGGCTCGACCTTCACGCTAACGTCGACATCAATTTAAATGTGAATCCATTGGAATACCATAACAAGTTTCTCCTTGGGTGCAATGGTTAGTGCATTGGTATGTGGGGGAGGAGGTCATGGGTTCAAACCTGTGGACCTCTCCCCCTTTGGCACTTTGTTGGAACTATATGTTATATATAGTATGGGGTTTATTTGTTAATGTATGCAATGGAATATAGTTTTGAACTGTCGTGGACTTTGGTTACTACATTTAATATATATGATAACTATAGGATCAGGGGATATTCCCTCAATCCTATTTTTCCACCCATCGAACCTTATAACAAATTTAAATATAAACCAAACCAAATACGATTAAGCAACATGTGTGTGGTGTATTGGTGAGGTTGTTGGACTAGTATGAGAGGGACATAGGTTCGATCCTCCAGGCTCACAACCATATTTTATTCCACCTTAACCATAACTAGCCAATGGGAGACTGCCACATGGTGGTCCCTCATTAATCCACATGTCCTCCACTTGTACGATCATGCCATGTGTCGAAACTTGGTTGGATGATGGCACTACTCGATCAACTGTACAACCTTGTTGACTTATCCTGCTACCTGCCATGTCAGTGTTGTATGACCTGTATGGATGTGCCATGTTTCACCCTTCCAGTGGTGCCATGTGGCACCCCCTTTTGACCTCCTTGCCTTGTTTTTTTCAAAACTTTGAAAGGCCATAAATTTCTCATATGATGTTCATTTGAGGCAATTCACACGTTGTTGGCACTAGTACATATTGTAAAAATATCAACGTTCTATTTGCGGTGTTATGGACAAAATTGGCCATACTGTCGAAAAATAGAGGAAATTTTAATTTTTTTTTCATATTGCCCGATAACATCGCTATTTCCACGTTAACGTCTCTCTTGCCATGTTGTTGTCTCTCTTTCCACGTTGTCGTCTCTCTTGCCACGTTTTCCACATAGTCATCTCTCTTGCCACATTTGTGACATAGTCATCTCTCTTGCCACGTTTGTGAAGATAGTTGTTGCAATTGTGATGCTATGGAAACTAGGTTTTCCCCCTCCAACAGTCACCTAGTATTTTGACCAAGTCAACTTTGATTTGGTCAATGATTTTCAGAATTGTGACGTTATAAAATCTATAAATATGTTGCATTTTACAGATGTTGCGACACGTTTATTATAATAATGACACTTCAATAAGGGTTTGCGGGTCTTCTCGACTAGAGTACAAATATTAAAAGACATTTTACTAGGGCTCTTCTTGTTTCATTTTGATTTTCTGATTGGTCAAATTTTAAAGGAAACAACTATTAAAAGACATTGTACTAAGGATAGAGTACATGATGTGCAACGATGACCTATGAATGGGGCCAACGTTGAAATTTTTTCAAAATGTTTTTGTATGACATCATACATCCTTGAGTCTTGAAATCCTCTCATACCGTCAAGGCATGTGTCTAGTCTAACCATGTCAAATTTCGATGCATACAAGCACATATTGAAGAAATTTCAACGTTGGCCCCATTCACTGCTCACTATGTGGGGTTGGTGCATGACATTTTTGGTGGTTGAATTGGAAGTTCCATGACATTTCAAGAGAGTTCCAACAAAGATTCTACAGATGGAAACAACGACATTTGACGACACCCATTATGAACGTTGTTGCAAACATGGACGATCTCAAAGATTATGTGGTAAGGACATCATACATCCTTGAGTCTTGAAACCCTCCCATACCGTCAAGGCATGTGTCTAGTCTAACCATGTCAAATTTCGATGCATACAAGCACATATTGAAGAAATTTCAACGTTAGCCTCATTCACTATTGCTCACTATGCGGGGTCGGTGCACGACATTTGTGGTGGTTGAATTGGAAGTTCCATGACATTTCAAGAGAGTTCCAACAAATATTCTACGGATGGAAATAATAGAATTTGACAAATATGAGACACCCCATGATGAACGTTGTTGCAAAAATGGGCGATCTCAAATATTATGTGGTCGGGACATCAAACATCCTTGAGTCTTGAAACCCTCCCATACCGTCAAGGCATGTGTCTAGTCTAACCATGTCAAATTTTGATGCATACAAGCACATATTGAATAGATTTCAATGTTGGCCCCATTCACTAGTGCTCACTATGCGGGGTTGGTGAATGCCATTTGTGGTGGTTGAATTGGAAGTTCCATGACATTTCAAGAGAGTTCCAACAAATATTCTATGGATGGAAACAACTACATTTGAGAAATATGAGACGCCCCATTATGAACGTTGTTGCAAACATGGACGATCTCAAAAATTATGTGGTTGGGACATCAGACATATTTCTTGAGTCTTGAAACCCTCCCATGCCGTCAAGACATGTGTCTAGTCTAACCATGTTTAATTTTGCTGCATACATGCACAATTTAAAGAAATTTCAACGTTGGCCCCATTCACTGCTCACTATGCGGGGTCGGTGGAAGAAATTTCACTATGCTCATTCACCTTCAAGGTAGGCCCCATTCACTATTCTCACTATGAGACATCCATTATATTGAACAATGATGCAAACATGGATGATCTCAAATATTATCCGGGGACATCAAACATCCTTAAGTATCAAAACCCTCCCATACCTTCAAGGCAACTATCTAGTTTAACCATGTCAAATTTCGATGCATACGGGCACAGATTGAAAAAAATTCAACGTTGGCCCCATTCATTGCTCACTGTGTGGGCTCAGTGGAATAAATTTGTGATGGGTGTATTTGAAGTTCCATGACAAATTTCAAGATATTTCTGACAACGATTCTATAGAAGGGAATGACGAATGATGACAATGAGAGGTGCAACATGATGAACATTGATGCAAATGTGGACTATCTCAAAGATTATGTGGTAAGGACATCATACATCCTTGAGTATTGAAACCCTCCCATACCGTCAAGCCATGTGTCTAGTCTAACCATGTCGAATTTCGATGCATACATGCACAGTTTGAAGAAATTTCAACGTTGTCCCCATTCATTGCTCACTATGCGGGGTCGGTGCAAGATGACATTTGTGGTTGGTGAATGACATCGATAATAAAAATGATGAGATGATGATCTCGTCCTTTGAAGAATCTGTGAGTGAAGATGATGAGATGATGACATCGTTCTCACCAACATATGTCCACTTAGTCGCAATGAAACATCTTTGATATCCTTCAACATTAAATAAATCCCCACATCAACAAGGAGTTTAAACATTTTCAATAAGTGTGAGTCATTCATGCATTCTCCTACCTCATGGAAATTATCTTGTGATCATTCTCACCATTATTCACATAACCCCCACACTATATTCCCCTTAGGTACTTAATAATCCAAATTTAGAAATGACCAAAACTAATGCAACAATCACGAAATAACAAACCTTGGAAGAGATGTAGATGGTTGTAGATAAGCATAGAGACAAGGAAAATTAGAAAACATTTAACCCCATGCCCATGAAATAGTTTCTTATTAATTATTTAAGATCTAAGGCAATACTCCACTAGGTTTCCCATAAAGCAATCATTGGTCAGTGCAACATGACATTGGTGGGTGAATTGAAGCTTCTATGACATCAAATCGACTTGGTAATTCAATAATCAAACCTTCCTTAAGTATTATGCAGTGACATCAAACATCATTAAGTATCAAAACCCTCCCATACCTTAACCCCACGCATTTAGAAAAAATAGAAAACCTTTAACCAAGTATCTAGTCAATGATAGTTGGAATAGATTAGAGTGGCGTTGTGATGATCCAACTCAATACAAAAGTGTACCGCATTACAACTTGAAAGAATGTTGCCACCAAACTACTCATCCATAAGAGAAAATTGTCGTTGACTTGCTCATCCAATGGAGGAGGGTAAGAAGACATATCCTTGTGATATTGTGCACCCTCTGGAAGAGTAGTACCATGACATATCAAAGATGATCCCTGTTATGCCCATTATGAACGTTGTTGCAAACATGGATGATCTCAAATATTATGTGGTTGGGACATCATACCTCCTTGAGTCTTGAAACCCTCCCATACCGTCAAGGCATGTGTCTATTCTAACCATGTCAAATTTTGATGCATACAAGCACATATTGAAGACATTTCAACGTTGGCCCCATTCACTAGTGCTCACTATGCGAGGTCGGTGCATGACATTTGTGGTGGTTGAATTGGAAGTTCCATGACATTTCAAGAGAGTTCCAACAAAGATTCTACGGACGTAAACAACGACATTTGACAAATATGAGATGTTCCATTATGAACGTTGTTACAAACATGTACAATCTCAAAGATTATGTGGCCGAGACATCAAACATGCTTGAGTCTTGAAACCCTCCCATACCGTCAAGGAATGTGTCTAGTCTAACCATGTCAAATTTTGATGCATACAGGTACATATTGAAGAAATTTCAATGTTGGTCCCATTCACTAGTGCCTCTCTAATGAAGAGGATTGTGCCTCTCTAATGAGTGTGAGGCATCTTAATGTGTCACACTCATTAGAGAGGCACAATCCTCATATATGGTGGTAATTTAGGCACATAGAAAGGAAAGTGGGACTTGTGTGATGGCCCAAATCCTAATGCATGTCTTTTTTGAAACATACAAAGTAAATTGTATTGCTCAATTCCATGGATTTTAGCCTTCGACCATGGAATAGGACCTAACAACCATCCATGGTGTACCAATCCTTGAAATGATAACCATATGTCACTCATGGGTTAAATATTATAGGGACCTATATATGGAACATTAACCCGATAAGTTAATGTAGTTGTTGCAAGTTTTAGAAATTTAAATCACATTATGGCAAAGTATATCATAATAGTTTATCATACTCTAGATTTAGTTTAGTTAATTTTGGCAATGAGAGTACATTTTAGTCATTTATTGAGTTAGTTTTGGCAATGGGAGTACTTTTTCTAATTTTACTCATTTTACCCATCAATGCACTACCTCTACCAGTCGACGACGCAGTGGGAAATCCGGGAACCCCACCAATTCCCCCTCGGGACACCCAAATATACTCAGTTTTCTTCATTCAACCTCAAATGGTAGGAGAGATGGGCCCATTCCATGAAATACCTCCTTCCTTTTTCCCATAGATATTCTCCTATGGTAAATCTCATCATCAGAGAAGGTCTTTGAATTTGGGGTCAAGGATTCTTCATGCCTCGGAGTAGATCTTACTCTCTACTACTCTACCTTGGATGCTACAACTCTTCCCACAAGTACAACTACAACTCTTCCCACAAGCCTGTGGATAGAGTTGCATCTACAAATCATGTGAATAAATGTTGATGTTGAAGGGGCTCAAGCACATGTTGAAAATATTAATGTTGAAGATTGGGATAAGGTTGCGGTGCATGCAAAAAATGCATCTATGGAACTTGATGCTCAAGCATGTGTGGTGTCCACAAATGTTTACATGGAATATTTTCCCCAAGGGCCATTACAAAGGGTGGATTGAGTGTCATTAATTTTGATATGGGAGCACCCAATGAGGGGATTATTGATATTTTTCCATAGGGATACCAAATAACATGCTCCATAATTGGGAATTATTCAATGTTGTGTGATGTCCAATACATCGGCTGGCTCAATGGAGAGATTGAGCCAATGTTTGAGATGATGGTCTCCACATGTTAAACAATTGTTCATTAGGTTGATGATTACAAGGGAGTCTATTGCTATTGATAATATTACTCATGGTCAAATATGTTTTAATCATTTTTTTTTTTATGTTGGGTTGAAGTCATTGTCTAATGAACACCAACGTAAAACATAGAGGAATTTCATTGAGAGGAATAAATATGACCAGACCCAATTTATCATTTATAATACTCTCTATAGTGAGATAATCCTCTTTTTTAAACGATGGCTATGGCGAGATTTTTTTTTTTGGCTAATTTCTCCCTTCTTGGCCAACAAAAATCTGGGAGGCTGAGAGTGATCAGTGAGCACAATGTGAAACGGATGCAGATCGAGATCCTCTTTGCCCTCATTATTTCTTTAGTGAAACCAATGAGCACACTGCGAAATGGATGCAGGTTGGTCTGAATCTTCCTTCCCCTCATTATTTCTTCCTCTTGATCTAAAAAAATGAATCGATATCAATCATTCCCAATTTTAAAGGGCTTAGTCCATGGGATTTGACTTCCCCACCAACCATGGTGAAACCCAATTCTTGATGCAGGGCTATCAAGCCCTGCACTAAAAATCCTTTTTAATCTTATGAGTTTCATTCTACGTCTACACCTACAGAATAAACACAACACATATAACTCACATAAGAGACCTGTACACAAGAATCTGTGCACACAATTGTACTTCCTGTGAATCTGTGAAAGGTTGTTGAAAAATCACTGATACTGGTACTGCTATTGCATTAAAATATGGTAATGTTGATAACTGCATGGTACATGATGATGTAAATTGTGGGCCGATATCAGGAAGATATGTACGCAAAGGTTTTTGTTCCTGTCTAGCCCCAATTTTAGATGAATGGCTCCCTGACCTGACTGATGCACTGCAGATAGTGGTCGTAGAGCATAAACTTGCCACTTTAATATCACCATATTTCTGTCATGACTTGTAGACTTCTTGTCCAACTCCATAACAATATTTGCATGACTTCTTTTCTCTCCACTGGGTAGAGGTTTAACTTTAGCTTCAACAAAGTCAGAACTTCCTTCCCAGAGTATTGAAATTATATCAGGGACAAAAGAATTAACATTATCATTTGCCTATTTTTGAAAAGCTTCAACTTCACCTTTCCCAAATTGGCATGCTGCAGGAGGCTTGTTCTGTGCAGAAAATCCAATAACCATAAGACAATTTCAATAAACACCTTGTTTTTAACTCTGAAAGCTAAAGAAAGGACGCACTCCAACCCAGTACAATCAATGAACTCAAAAAGAATAAGACTCGTGCAATGAAATAATCAAAAGCTTTAACAAAAAGAAAAGGACTCTCGTTTCAATCACCACAAGCATATTCAAGAATTCCAAACGACATTGTAATGAACATAAGATTCATTTGTAAAGTTGTTCTATATGAAGAATCACATCCTATTAACATAACAAAAACAAGTTTCACTTGGTAAACATAACTAAATATGAATCACTTTGCCTGGTTGGCTAGTTTGAAAGGGTTTCCAACATCCAACATTTTTGTCTATCTCACCAGACTGGGTAAAATCAACTGAGCCATATATACCCTCTCCAGTGAGAACATTCTTTGTTCCAATCTAAAACGTGAAAGTATCACCAATCTGAGACATAGACTTGGCTTCTAAATCTCCAGATTATGTCCCGACATTTTCCACTTTATCATCCCCCTCACTGGAAACAAAAGACAATTTCACGGACTGAACAAGATCACTATTATCAACAGAAGGCCCGTCAATATTTGGAAGGAGAAAACAACTCTGCAAATGATTACCGTCTCTATCTGTTGCAGGAGATTTATTATCAAGTTCTAATGAGATCCCAACTTATAAACTGACCTCCATTGCCTCGGCCTTGCCTTTGTAGTTCCCAGGCTCTTCTGTTTCTTTCTCAGACATTTCTATAGTCACATTATGAACCTCTTTCTCCTCTTTTCCTACTTCCAAAAAAACATTCCTTTCAGGAATATCCGATTGTGAAACTTTCACCATAGTTTTGTTATTGCTATGACTTGCAGAACAAAAGCAAGGGTTCTATTCAGATATACTTCATATAATTAACTTATTCTTTCGGTCACATGATTTAGGATTGAAACTCCGTTTGCCAATGGGCCAATGTCACCAAATACTAGAGTGTCATAAGATTTGAAGCTTTGCCAATCTGGTTGTAATAATATAAAATTTTGAGTAGGGAAACTAAAACATTGGACAGTTAATACAATAATTAATTTCACACTAACCACTCTGTGGTTAGGTATTGCTCCATTTTCTTCATGTTAAAATCCTCAGAAGCAAAAAATTAAACTAGAAGTGCCTTGCATATATAAAATTTATGCTTTTATGAACAAGAGTATTCATTTTATGCACCTGCCAAAGTGTATCTAGATTCTAAACCATAGTCCATAGTCTCCCTACGTATCTAAGCAATTTGAGTTCAAATTGAGAAAACAAAAAGCATATAATGTTTTACAACAAATACCCGAGTCAGGTTTCGGCATAGACTGTTGGCCATCTGAAGAAAACGTGGTGTCTGTCTTCCCTTCATCCTGCACTTTGATACCAACCAAGGTGTTATCTTCTTTAACATTCCTTTCAAACTCCAGATTCATCTGATTAGCATGCTTTCTATAGTCGGACTATGATGTAACACACAAGTCATTTACTTGCAATGCTTGCTGTGATGTACCGGTTATAGGTTTCTCTCCTGGCAATGCAGATTGATTAGGACCTTGAAGGGAGGTGGCCCCAAAATTACATCCATCAGTTTCATCCCCAATATGAGAAAGAAGAAGAATGTCTTTTCCTTCCGGGGAAGTAGTTTTGACCAGGTTTTCAATGTCTTTTGTTGGTAAATCAAATCTTAATGATGTATCTTTTCTTTCATTTTCTTGGTCTTGAGAAGCATTGACAAAAGATATTTTTTCAAGAGCATGAGACGCTTGACTCCCAAATCCTTGCACATCCACAGATTCATTTTGAGTCACGTCACTATTAGCTTCCAAGAACTTCTCTGAGCCATTTTCACCTAAGCTGCCTGTCACATCATAGGAAAGTTTCTCCCCAGGATTTACCAATGAAGCATTCTGATTTTGATCATATTGAAAGGAAACAGGGTCGAGGGATTCCACACCTTGAGTTTCAACATTTTATGCTGCATTACTGGAGTGCTCCCCTTTTCAATGGTTAATTTTAAATCAGATGAAGTATGATCAATGTGCTAGAAGGTGCATTAGAAGCTGGTATAGAGGACTCGAGCCCTAAACTGGTCATCACCCCCTCTAAATATTTAACCTGATTTTCTAACTCAACATCTACAATTGTGAGTCCCTCACTACCAGTTCTAATTAAATTCTCATCTGAACACTTTTCTTCAGTCTTTGGGCGATTTTCTTTCTGCTCCTGGGTCTTTTTTTGTAAAGACACACTAGTTTCCAGTAAGTGTTTATCACTGCCCAACGTGATTTCCTCACCTCCATTCTTTGCTTTCTCCTCATTACAAGCCTATGAAAGACTCTTTGGTGAGGCATCAATGACATGTTTCCCCCCACCATGCTTATCACCTTCCTCCAATGAGGAATCTGGAATTCCTCGCATTTCTACTAATACAATGTCGTTGCAAGAAACATCCGCAGCGTCCCTCTCTGCATTATCCCAACTGATTTCACCCCTCATAAAATGGTTTAGTCTATGGGATTTGACTTCCCCACCAACCATGGAGAAACCCAATTTTTGATGCAGGGCTATCAAGCCTTGCTCTAAAACTCCTTTTTAATCTTATGAGTTTCAACCTACATTTACACCTGCAATTACATCTTATGAGTTATTTGTACTTTTCATTGTTGAAGTGATCTGTTCTGTTTTTTTCCAAGGAAAATCTTGTGGGGAAACCCAAGGGATGCTTCCCCACATTTGTATATGGCGTCCCTAGTAGTAACATGTCAGCGTAGAATATTGCGCCTCACCCAAGGGGATTCAAACCAGGCATGTGATTGCACGGGAATAGACAAATGCCCAGTAACACTAGTTTCGTAAAATTTCTTTGTTTTGGTTTGCTGTAGTAATTTGAACTAAGGCTATTATTATTTATTTATTTATTTATTTATTTATGTCTGGAGGAATCAACAACTAGTTGGGCACGTGCTCGCGTTACACGTGGCCGTGTTATCCAACCGCTACCACTATAACCTCCAGGTGTGCCCACGAGGTCCCATACGCGACACACATTATAAGTCGGGGGGAATTGAACTCGAAACCTCATGGAACTTCATTTTCACGACACTTGCCAATTGAGCTGCCCCCCCGGGGACAATTTGAACTAAGGCTATTGCATAAAATGTTTGGGTGCCTTTTTTCCACAATTTGATGTTTGGAGTAAGCTAAGATGATTTAATCTATGTTCTTTCTCTAAACTTATATTCAAGCTACTGCATTCACTAACTATAGTGTATTCTAATTTGTCAAATTTTCTTTTGTTATTTATTCTTAGTGTTTGATGACTTTTATTTTTAAATTTTGTTAAACATTTATTTCATTTGATTTATTTGCATTTTCTCTTCACATAATTGGGCATGGTTTCTTCATATTGTTGAATAAGTCTTAGTTGTTGAAGTGTCCATAGATAATGTAACATGCACTTTTATGTTAATTTTAGAAGAATCTTTGTCTAAGATGATGCATTTTTTTTGTTGAGATTTTAATGGACTTCATTCCTTGGGCAATGTTTAATCAACCATAAGCCTATTTGACTCAACAATATTGAGTCTTGAAACAATGCTTTATCTATGGGTTCTCATGTTTGGGTGAGTAAATACTAAAATCCACGGTAGAGCATATTTTCAAACCTTAAGTCAAATTGAATTTCAAATCACTCTTTTGAGGTCAATTAAACCTTGTTTACCTCACACTTCTTAGGGATTTCGATATGAAATATTGCATTCCAGTTGCTCCAGATGTGCATGATGGATGTAATGTCCTTAGCAATTCAGACTCATGTATCTGTAGTTAGGATTCACTATTTCTTCATTCTTGCAATAATTCCTCTTGGTGGTGGAAATCCTCTAATCCATAGTGCACATGTTGAGCATAATCCAACCAACCAAAATGGTTTATACAAAATCCAGCCTTTTGTAACTCTAATGAACTTCACTAGCAAGGAGACCCTATGAGAACCTTTGTAAAGAAAAATAAAAGTTCATCATCTTCCACTAAGAACCTAAGAGAACTTTTCCATATGCGAGTTATTACTATGACCTGTTGGGTTTGAATCTTTTTCTTTTTATTGAGATCCATACCCATTCTCACATATTGATTTTGGGTAGTGAGATATATGTATTTAAATGGTATTTTGTGTAAATGTCTGCAACAAAGAGAGTTGAAAATGAAATATTTCAAATGGGGAAAGGGCCATGTAATGCAACTAGCTCTACCATGTCCCAATGGTTCAATCCTCTTTATTTAGCAATGTGTGGAGGTTATCCTAGACAAATACTATCACAAAAATATAGCAATAGTTTCACAATTTTTGAACCTTGGATTAAAATATACTTATAATGCATTAACCCCCACCCTTTGGGTGAGGGAAGAAGCTTAATTGAAGATTCACCTCCTTCCTTTTGGGATAACCCCTTTTATCTCCTTATGCATTAGGCTATCTATATCACCTAAGTAAGCTTCCTGGAACAAGTGTACCATCTGCATTGTCAGCATCCCTCGAACTATATAAATCCCACCATAGATAGAACGTAGATGCAACATCCCCTGGTGAGGAACCCTAGTATCTTACCCGTTGACTCCTTCACTTACCAATTTACTAATCATTATGCAATGATAGATAGATAGTGCCTGAAATTGGCTTGGGTATAATACAATATGAAGCAAATCATCTCTACTATCATAATTTCACTGATTCTCATGTACCTTCAGTCGCTTCATTCATGCATTAACTTAAGGAGGTATTTGACTTTCCAAGAAAATAAAAATTATCAATACCTTTCATGGGATAAAAGACTATCTTTGGTATTGTTGGCATGAATACCCACTAGGGTAGCAGGAACGCCACAAGCCACCAGAATTGTTATAACAATGATCTGTAGGGTACTTTACAAATTACTCGTTACTTTACAAATTACTCGTCCTAACACGCACAGATCATGATACCCTGTCATTATCAGATCTAGTGTTCTCTTCATAATGCTTTCACATATTTATGAATCATGGATTGCTTTCACAACGGTAGCAGTGAATGGAACAACATAGCATGGGGATATAAATCTCATCATTGTTTGATCCATGATAGTTGAAATATTTATTTGAGGTAAAAGGTGGCTTTGAACATAGTGCCCTTATTGGGGGAGTAGTAAAAAACAATGGCTTTTAACACAAGCATAACTAGTTCAACGCCAATTCTATTCCCATTTTGGGTTGACTTTATATTTTCAGATCTGATAATCATTGCCTTATGATTTCAAACAAAATTTTATGCCATTGTTATCATAGAATAATTAGACACTGAAAATCTCAACCAAAAATAACTGCAGTGGAAACAAAAAAATCATAGAAAGATAGCCATGCACAATAGACACAAGATTTTACCCTAGGGAACCCAACCTTCAGAGAAAACCCAACAACTTTTCTTAAGAATAAATCCAACCAATAAATACATCAGCATCAATATGAAGAAAACCAATACATAAATAATTTTTCCCTTGTATGAGGAAGAACCCTCAAAGATAGAGAACCCTAGACAAGATAACACAACTCAAATTTGCGCAATTGGCAACTGTAACTCGCAACTGCAACTGCAACTGTAACTGGGAACTGCAATTGCAACTGCAACTGCAACTGGGACTTGTGCACTTGATGAGAAGAGATGTGTTGTGATGTGAAAATGAAATGATCAAGCCTCTTATTTATAGTAATCGAGTCACCTTTAATTTCCTTTTGGGGATGACTTCTTCTTTTGTCTTCAATATTTTCTTGAATTTCTTTCTGGGGTTTCTTCAATGGTTTGTCTTGTCTTCTTGGCATTTCTTCTTTACTAGAAAATTTTTCCACAAGCCTTGTTGATGTATCATCTCCTCACATGCATGCCTAATTAATATAGGGCTCTAATGTTGAATAGATTCACCGAGAAGCTCCTCATCACAAGGTGTCTCTTGAGCCTACATCTTCAACATTAGACTAGACTTGTAAACAAGTCAAACCTGCCCTATAAAAAAAAATAGATCACTCCATCCTGGAGTAGGCAATGTGAGTGAATCTTGAGTCTTTATCACTCCTTGTCAAATCAACATGACTACTAGGAGAAAGACTACACCTGGGCCATTCACCACTAGCCAAATCAGCATGGCCTTGTGAGTGAATGTATCATTCTCCCTTGGTCAAATCAGCATGACCAATCTGGGAGAATGTCTGCCCGATGCTACTAACTGGAGAAACATCAATATCCTGGGCCATTCACCACTAGCCAAATTATCATGGCCCCGTGAGTGAATGTATCATTCTCCCTTGGTCAAATCAACATGACCAATCTAGGAGAATGTCTTCCCAATGCTACTAACTAGAGAAACATCAATATCATGGTCCATTCACCACTAGCCAAATCAACATGGCCCCGTGAGTGAATGTATCATCCTCCCTTGGTCAAATATGCATGACCAATCTGGGAGAATGTTTGCCCGATGCTTAAACATTAACATTTTGGGCATGGTGAGCTCTAAAAGCACCACCACCCAATGTGTGAATATGTTACACTCACCATGCCCAAACTAGGAATAGAATTTAATAGTGTTGAACTAGCTATGCTGAAGAATGGTTTCTTTCAAAGTGCCTTCCACGATAACCCTGGCATAATAATACAAATAATCTGCTATCGAGCGAGACAGTGGAAAATTGAAATTCGACCACCCTACAAATGACCCATGACCAAAATTTAGGCGAAACTGATAGACAACTTGTTTACCACATCACCCTTCTCTTGAAATGACACTTCCATCTGCAAAGAAGTGGGTGGGATTCATAACATTCTGTCCAATAGCCAATTGACAAACCAAATTCAACAACTGACTCCAATGAAAATCCTCGAAATCATACAAAGGTGATCCCTCCTAGGGGGCATAACAAATCCCTCAAACTCCACGTACATAAAATGGAAAGGGATTTGTTTACAAGTGCTTTCCATGATGAGCATGGCCAAAATTACTACTCACGTGTTACAAATATCTCATTTACCACACCACTCATCATATGAAGTGACACTTCCATCCTCAAAGAACTAAGTGACTCACAACATTGTGGTCATCGATGAACCAACAAACCAGACCATGCAATGAACTCTGACCAAAATCTATGAAACCATCCACAGGTCAACCTTGCTAGGGAGAAACAATGATCCTTGACACTCCATAAAAAATGTAGAAGGTTTTTTTTTAAAGCGCCTCCCACGATGAGCTTGTCTAGACTTACAACTCAAGTAATTACCGAGCGAGATGGCAGCAAACCGAGAGTTGGCCACCCTACAGATGACCCACAACCAATCTTCAAGAAGTCCCAACATGAAAATCACATACAACATCACTGTTTGGATGAAATAAAATTTCGATCCGCAAATAATTTTGGGGTTTCCAACAGACATTGGCACGAGTGGCACCAAATGACGATTAAATAAAGGCATAAAAATTAATGGCAAGGAAGATGAAAAAACCACACAAAGACGCACATAGCATGAAGGCAAGGACTTGTTGAATGAAAACAAGGAATCGTTAACACTTAACTTATATGAGATCTTGGGAGCCAAAATTAACAAGCCACCCATGCAGACCAATCAAACAATTTTTTCGGGTTTCCAACATGTAAAAGGTGCCTTTGACCACAATGCCCTTGTTTGGGAAGTAGTGAAAAATAATTTATGTAAAATAAATAATTTAAATTTACCCTATCAAAATACCATGAGAACCTTTAGGTTTGTAAAAACAAATATGGGCACCTCTAAGCACACGACTAATAGTGATACTATTACACTTTGAGGTACCAAATGGAAATAGATATTTAAGATTGTTGTGTGGGAATTTATTGAACTACCCATTAGACCATAGGTAGATTTGGGACAAATAAACCTTATTTTTTTTTTATAGCCCCGACAAAGGTTCAAATGGCGTGCATGAAAGAGGTTTTGATTTTGGTATTTATTTCTGTTTTTGTCTTTTTCGGGAATTTTGTTGGGGATTAGTAAAATGATGTTCAACTCATTTGCCAATTTAAAAGTCAGGGATTTGGTTGAGGTCAGAAAATTAAGGTTCGGACTGTTTTCCTGTTTAAAAGTCAGGGATTAATAAATACACATTAAAAGAGGTCCTGCGCATTTTGCATTTGAGGAATGATGTATAACTATGCTTCTCTTTTGTAGGGATGATTTAAGATCAAAACCCCGAGCGAAGAAAAACTAATCCATTCTCACATCATTCAAACCAGATATGTTCTTGGGTACGAAGCTTGTGACTATGTATGACAATTTTGACAATTTTGTAGATGCTCGCTGCTACTTGAATGAAATGCCAGAGCAAAATGCACTCTAATGGGGTTTTGTGATTTTAGTTTATGTTAAGCACAAGTGTTGTGAAGAGGCCTGGAAGATATTTAGGAAAATGAAGAACTATCCTTCATTCCAGTGGAATCAATTTATTTTTGTCGATGTTTTCGTGGCCTGTGCTGATTAGGAAGCTCTGGAGCATTGCAGGGAGATTCACGAGGACATAATTCAGAGTGGGTTATAGTCTAGTTCCTGTGTGGGGACTTCCCTCATAGATGTAGGCAAATGTGGGTATATTGAGAGCGTGTGCAAAGTGTTTGATAGAATGCGTCACCGGGGCATGGTCACAAGGAATGCTATGATTAAAGGATTTATGCAAAATGGAAGTGTTGATGGGGCTGCCATGCTTTTTGGTCGAATTTCGTGCTAGTGCTAATGCGATTTTATTGGTAAGGTTAATATGCGTGCACTTTTAGAATGTGATCTTTTGTCAATTAGCTTCTTGTACTAATTCCATTTTCAGAGAATGAAAAAAAGAAAACAAGAAAAATATTTACTGTGTTCTTTTATCAAGTGCCCGAGTACTACTCAAATAAGACATTTACTCATGTATTATTTATGAAACAGTGATTATAGTGCCATTTAAAATATTTTTGCAATGGAATTTAAGATGAGATGTGCATTGAAACCAAAATACATTTTTGATTAAATATTTACTTTTTCTGTTGCAATATGTGGAAACTTGACCTGGTATACACTTTGAGCCAAACATGTTTATGTTTAATGATTGATCATGTGATGTGTTATTTTTGTTAATGAAAACAAACTTGGCATACTTATTTCCTCTAACTAGCTACGACAAATTTGACACACATGTTCGCCACATATATAAATATGGTTAAACTTTCTTTAAAATATCACTTATTTTCAGTTCTTTCATAAATATCAAAGGCTGAACATTTGCTTCAACACTATATCCAAAGTTATGGGCAAATTGGAAAAATTGTATGAATTATGAATTACGGGTTGTCGTAGTGAGCTTTGCTAGTAAAATATTGCAGAAAAGTGTTCATCTATTTATTTCTCAACATTTATGGTACTTTTTGATGATGCACATATACCAGAGGTCATTGATATGTTCCAAAGCAGTGTGCCCAAGGCATGTGTTTCTCAACAATTGAAATATTCATGATCAACTTGATGAGGAAATGGTTGGGGTGTCTCTATTTAAACTGTTACATTTGAGATACTCATTTGTCTTCCATTCCATTTTGAAAGCTTGTAATGTCCAAAAGCTACATGTATGAGAGATAAGAAAATCAGAGTTGGGAAGAATTTCCTCCCTGTCCAGTATCTCCCGATCCATCTTCATGTATTTATGTGCCTTATCTTGGTGAGGGTATGTGGTTTGAACCTTGAATGAGTTATCAGTTTCGCTAATGTTGGTCTTCTCTTGTAAATCCAATTTTTGTAAAATTTCTTTTGCAATATGTTAAATGCAATTGCTTTGTCCAAACCTTTTCAAAAATGTGGTGGACAAGAAACTTTTCTGAAGCTAACTCATTTTTTTCCTATGTTGGTAAACCTCACGATTCCTCTTCTTAATATTTTAGCCTATATGATGAGCTATTATTGAATATTTTTTTGCTTAAACCAATCTTTTGCATGAACTTGTTTTAATACTTTTCATCGTGAGTTTGATGTGCTTCTGTAATGATTTTGGTTGGGTTTTTTGAGGTTGTCCTGAAAAATCAATTATCGTGAGATGTTTGTTTATGGGATTAAAGCACATGGGTAGTTACATCTTAATGCTTGATTCTCAGTTGTTTAGGTTGGTCTTCATTTTGACAAATGTAAAATGTTTGGTCGCATTGGCTGAAAAGAAAAGTGGAATCTATCTCTAGTATCTAGTATGCATATTATTTAAACACAATAATGAGGGGAATTTTGTGTTATAAATTGAATCAATTGATATACTCAATGCCAAGATTCATGCATATTTATCATCATGTTCTGCTGAAATGAAACTTAGAAGAATATGATGTGATATTTTTTTTGATTCTTCCCATGCAAGTGCTAATATGAATTTCTTGGAAAGGTTGACTTTCACGCAGTTTTAGGATATGGTGATCTTCTTGTCTGTCTTGTTTTCTTTAACCTATGCCCGCCCTTTGTATATATTTTTTCTGTAATACTAACTCCATTATCAATGTTTGCAAAGAAAAAAAACAAATTTGTACCGCATTTCTGTATCTGATGCCAAACTACCACTCAAATAAGAAATTTATTTGTGTACTTTTGATGAGACAGTTTTTGTCTGTTGCAACAACTTATGCTATTGAGTTCCCACGGTCATTTAAATGATTTTTGCAGTGGATTTAAGAGGATATGTGCATTGAAACCAAAATATCTTTTCGATCAAACATTGTTTTGTCTATTGCAATTTGTGGAAACTTGAAAAGTGGCCCCTCTTATACACTAAGACAAACAAATTTAAGTTTGATAATTAATCATATTATATGTTAATTCTGGTAAATGAAAACAAAATTGGCATATGTAATTCTTCCAATTAGTTATGACAAATCTCTCTCATTCTGTACATATATCAAAATGGTCAAACCTTCTTCAAAATCTCTCTAGTTTCAGGTTCTGCATAAATATCAAAGGATGATAAATTACCAGAGAACTATATCCAAATTTTTGGGAAAAAATCATGGGTTGTCACAGTGGGCTTTTCCAATTAAGTATTGCAGAAAAAGTGTCCATTGATTGTTTTTTTCCAACAGATACACTCCATGCAGATTCCGCACAATTATCAAAGGTCACTGGTATTCCAAAGATGTATATCTAGTGCATGGATCTCTTGTTATGGGATGATTTGGTTGTCTACATTAATATTTTCATGACCAACTTGATCAAGAAATGGTTGGGTGTCCCTCTTTAAACTTCCATGTTTGAGATTGTCAGTTGTACTCGGTTGTTTTCCAGTCCATTGTGAAAGCTTGAAATGGCTAGAAGCTGCCATTTGTGAGAGTTAAGTAACTTAAAACAAGATCTGTGGGAAAGCTTTTCCAAAAGTGGACTCATAAAGTTATGATAGATTCTCAGTTGTTTAAGACCATATCTTGTGAAAAATAGGATTGAAACTGAAAATCTTTCTACAAAGAATCATAAACATGCCTGCTCCATTTCAAGGTTGAGTGGCAAATTAATGGCTTCTACATTGGGAAAGAGAGTCACTATGATTCCTTTTGACTATCACTTAGTTTCTAGAAGCCACAAGTCATGGGCTTAACCCATTCTTCCAAGAAATTTCCCATTTGTGATTCCTCTCAACCAACCTGGTCAAGGTGCCTTAGCAGCTCCACATGACCAGCAACATCCATGGAGATTCCTCCTTTTCTTCTTCAATACATCATGCAAATTGCATCCAGCGACCACTTGCATCTGTGGTGGTCCCTACATTTCTCCTTCAATACTTCTTGTCATTTGTGTCCAACAACCAGTAGAAACCCTGGCCCAAGAAACATGACCCAAGACTAATCATTTGTATTCTACTGAGAATGAGGCATGGTGTTTCTTGGTGAACATGATATGAGAATGTTTCTTGTTGTCACATAAATGATAAATATTTACAGAGTTTGGATGGTAGTATTGGCATCTGTTATGCCCCTAAATGCTCCTATAAATATTTAAAAGTATTTTTAATTAACTACATCTCGTTTTTTATATGTTTGGGAATCTTAGAATGAAGAGGGAGAAATTGCAAAACGGTATAGAATTCTTAAAGAAATGTCATAGGGAAAAGATAATGCCTAACTTCACAAGGTGTCACCACAGGCTTCAGACCCTCATCCCAATATTCAGATTGAGTGATCACCCTAATGATGGGATCCAATTGAGAAAGTCTGAAATATTGGTTTTCTAAACTAGATGTAGTTTTCCATTAAAAAATTATAAATCTTTCACTTGTGATGGACTCTCTAACATTTATTTCCAGCAGTTTGATGGTATGTAAACAATGACATTGATATTCCATTCTACTGAGAAATACATAGTCATCAAGCAGGCCTACCATAGTGACTAATACCTACCTCAGGATTTACAAAGTAACCAACAGTCAAGGCACTTTTCAAGCATGTTGAGCAAAGGATTGTGGACAGAGTTTACACTCTATTTTTCCACTGTAACAACATGTGAAAGCTATAGAAATGGTATATTTTAAAGTTAGATATATAGGTCTCCAAAAGTTTTAGAACGTTAAAGAAATATGACTTGGATGCAGTTTGTCAAACATACTATTTATGCCATGCCTTTGTTGATTTTAGGCCAACTGGTTGTCATATAGGTACCCTAGCCCTGACTATAACACCTTCCCCTATCCTCCAAAGATCGTTGTTCTAAACAAGGGAAGATATTTTTGAAAATACTTCTGACATCCCTATACTTCTAACAGTCCCGTTATTAGATTATGATGAACAAACTTCTGGAAAATTTTCCAGTTCATTGTTAGGCTATTTAAATAATGAAAGAAGATAACATATAAATATTATAGCATAGTTGTCCCACAATGGACATTGTATTCCTAATTTAGGTTAGAACATGTTCTCACTAGAAGCATTCAGCCAAGACAACCAATAAATAATTGTTTCATATATTAAAAAGTCTTCATGGCCTAGATTTACCAAAATGCTTGATATATTAGAGCATACTCTCATTTCATCTCGTAAAATTCAGACACATCAATTACAACCCAAAATTTATCTATTTTTTAATCAAATATCAGTAGAGTTGGAATCAAAATCGGATTCCCCACATACAAAATTGATATAATGAGAAAAAAGCATGTGAATAAGCTGAAAAATAACCAAAAGGATTACCATTATATATTCATGTGCTACCTTTACTAATGTCCCGTAGTGTCTAAATAACAAATTATGATAAAAATTAGCCAATGATGTATTTAGTGTCCCAAACCAATGTCCTGTGTTGTCTAATAACAAATTCTGGTAACAATTAGTCAATGATGATGTATCTTATAAAGAATAGCGTCTCAAACCCTTTGGCACATAAAAGGCATATGCTTTTCTAACCAATCATAAAGGCATTCCACATGTAGCTGGAAAAATGAATACAAATCGAAAAGAAACAACTAGGAATAATTGGAGAAGTTATTCAGTAATGTTGAATGCTAAATTATTCAATACCACATTTCCAAACAAAGTAAAGAAATCAGAACAAACAAAATACAAGTAACTCACAAACTAACTTGAAATCTCAGATTTTCACCTCTTCGGCTCCGCACAAGCTCCAATACATTCTGAATTTGTTATGATAAATGGATCAGTATAATTATGTACTCAAAACAAGCATTCATAATACCAGCGCATTTATCTACCTTCTTGTTTGACAATCGTCTTAAAAGGAATGCAAAAGGTTTAGATACCCCACCCTATGTTATAATTGTTATTAATTAAAAATTAACAGAATATTGATTATAAATATATACATATATTTGATATATATCAAAGGATAAACTTAAATAAAAACAGAGTGTAGCTCAGTAAAATTCGAGCCTCTTTTTATGGCGAAAGAACAATCTATCCCTATCAGCATGACATTGGCTTCCAGCTTGCATGCAAGTCAAAATTTTTGAGGCACCTCAGGAGATGGAAGGCAAGCTTTCATCCTAGTTGGCTTCTACCATTATAGAGGGTGGGCAGGACCTACTGCACTCCAAATGACCATGTGATAGAACATGGTGACAGGATTGAATATCATAGTCTTTGCCAATTGCTTTATGGAATGTTGACCTAATTAGAAGCATAGCTAGGACTCTCAGGCACACAAAAAAGTAAAGTTGGGCACACTGTAACTTGTAAGTATGCACTGGTGATTTTAGACATAAACCTCAAGTAGAAACCACTGAAAGCAGGGGGGTATACACAGTCCAATCAACATAATCAACATAGGAAACCAGCTAGACTCCAAGCACATCTGGATAGGTTTTATGCCAACTTACAAGTGGCCACCTTCACGAGTACATCTAGATGGGATGTCTTAGTGGAGGATTTTGTTACAAGGTCAGACAATTTACTGCCTCTTTTTCAAATTCAATATTTTTCTTAAGCACGAATAACATATCCTTCCAAATCATTGATAGGACATTTTGATTGAATTCTTCTTTCCCATATCTGTAGATGGATGAACAAAGGTCTTTCCATGTCTCAATGGAAAAAACAACACTGCTCATGGTCTAATCAAGGTTAAAATTAGAAAACTATGTTTTCCATTGCAGATATGAATCTTGCAACTCTGGTGAAAGGTCTTCTTTTACAGATTCTAATTCAACTAAAATAATGTCAAGGCTACCAGAAGTAAGAAAATTCTTCATGTCAGAAATATCAATTTTTTTTACTTGGTCTAAAGTCTCATCGCTCATGAGGAAAGCCAACATAAGCTGTTTTCCAATGGAATTTCTCTCTGTGATCAAAAGCTTGTCAATAACAGGCTGACCAAATCTCTTCATTTTCTCTAAAATTCCATTTCTCATAAGGAAACACAGGAAAACAATATTCTATGCTAAATTTAGTAAATTTTTAGGAACTAAAGGTTTTATCCAATAGTGGAGTGCATTCTCCAAAATTTGGATGACTTCAACAATCCATGGTAACATCTTTTTGTTTCTTCCGAATTGAAGAATAATCTGCTCACCTGATACTACAGGGCGTTTCCTTGCATATCCATCTTTTGTAATAGGAAAAATCCTTACCTTCTGGTTTGTATTGTCACCTTCAGCTATGCACCTCAATATAATCTCTTCTTCAAAGGAAATCAGGTGGGAAGACTTTTCAGATCTTTCAACGATAAAGATAGATTCCATCCCAAAGGAGGGTTGAAATTTAATCTTAAAGCCAACGAAAAGCAACTTCTGCTTACCTAAGTTTCCACCCCAAATAGTAGCCAAATGATGTTCCAACTGCTGGAACCAATTTATTTGAATAGGACTCTCCTCAGCTCCAATATGATCCCTCTTGTCTCCAGATGTTGAGTCAGGCATATATCAAATAAATCCGCAGTACTCAGGTAGAACCTCGAGAAAATTATGCAAGATTTTCTCTTCTAATTCATTAAGCCTTGATTGGATGTTTCACTTCCGACTTTCCCTGCGGTGACCTTGGATAGAATTCACCAAGTCTGTAGAACTCTCGAACTCTAGAAATGCAGACAACTTTAAAAGAGAAACAAATTCTTCATTGTTGAGACTAGTGAAATCAAGATCATAGTCTTTGGACATTTTCTCCATCTCAAACCCAAGTGCACTAACATTAACCTTTTGTAATTGAGTACTAAAATACTTTCTTGACCGTTTATACTTAGCAGTGAGAAAAGCACATCTATAAAATCCTTCAACAAAGAAAAACGTATGTTTGGGTATTGCTAGACCTTCGGGAGGGGTCGTACTGATATACCTTTTGATGTTTACGTTGAACCCACAAGAAACCCTGATATCATTTTCAGAATTTCGGACATGACTTATCTTAAGCCTCTGATTTCATCTCATTCTACGAGAAGTGGTGACCACAGAAGCAGACAAAGCTTCTAGAATGTTATGCTCTTCAATGCACAGAAAAATATCATCACAAAAATCCACTACATACAGTATGAAAGTGCAATAAACTTGTTTCCTTCATGCATCTTTGAGATGGGTACCTTGATGCCAATAGAAAAAAGTTATGAAATGCTTCAAAATACCAACGTACAATTCTGGTTCAAACATGTCTTCCTCCATTTTCATATGAATGGAATGATATACAACCCCCATCTCTTTCAATATTCTACCCATCGGTCGCTTGTCCCCGTAGAAGCCAATTGTCCACAAGGATAATTGATTCAAGGAGTTAAAACTGATTTTGATATCAGGACACTGGTTTTATGCAACATTAGGTACAATTTGATTGCAAAGACGAATAATCTGCTCTTCGGGAAGATGAACCTTCTCTACAAAGTTCAATTCCTTCTTGTCAGATACGATTTTCATAACTTGAAAGAGAGACCTCTGAATTAAACTACAAATGTCTGGATATTAAAATACCTCGAAACCGAATCAGTTTCATTGATGGAAAAATGAACAATGATATTTTTTTCTGAAACTCTAGTGTTTGAACCAAAACCCGTGCCCACGGGAAATATTTCCATCATTCCGCATGACTTGGTGCTTCAGAGTGTCCATTAAATCCTTTGGCCTAAGGATTGACTTGAGCGAAATAGGATTTATCATCCTGATTGAAGCTTGAGCATGATTGTGCGCACGCTGAAGCATGTTTGGTTTCCACTTCATCGGTACGGTGTTTGAAGAAGACACTGGAAGCATTTTCGAGTGATGTGATGTTTGAAGAAGACACTGGAAGCATTTTGGAGTGATGTGATGTTTGAAGAAGAACCTTGGAAGCCGGTGTTTGAAGAAAAATGGAAGTTAAGTCAGTGAAAGAAACAACACATGGAGAGAGAAGATTCGTTGATAGATGTCAAACATATGGAAATTTCCTATAGGTTCTGGACAGACGACGAAGATCTCCCAGAGAAAATCCCCTTAAAATAACGCCTTCAGCGTAATAAGTATTTATATGATGATTCAAGACGCATTTGATGCCTCCTCAGTGCACCAACAATTCGTAGCACTGTTTAGTCCTTGAAGTCCAGCGGAAATTCACAATTTGTAGATTTCTTTGAAGTGTAATTCTAGGCCTAGGGCAACTGTGTAGCATGATATGGAATACACAACTCAAGGGTTGATCTAAAATCTATATAGCTAAGGGCAGATGATATGCTTCTTGGATATTATTTATGCTTATGTTGATAGTATTGACAAGATTTAAGGTCTAATTAACTTAATCACCTGCAAAAAAAGAAGATATAGTGGTCATATTAGAGAAAAACACTCTATCAAAGGAGAGATATACTGCAGATTACATAGTTGAGGAAACACCCAGATCACTACTCCAAATGATACATGATTTCCCAATGGATTTAAGGGTCACATGTAGCAGTAGTGGGCCCTGTAAACCTTCCTTCATGATCGGGTCAGAGGAGGGTCTGTATTATGTCATCTCACAATATCATTTCATTGCAACATTTGCAAAATTATGTAAACCTAACGTTGTTGTTTGGGAAACTTTCCTTGGTGCATGTAGAGTTCATGGAAAAACAAAGCTAGGATAGTTTGCAACCAACCCGTATCATAGTCGGTGTTGTTCTGTCTTCGTGCAACCATGTAAGTTTGGATTCTAAAGGGCATCAATACTTTGAGTGCATGGATCAATATTATCAAATTACACCAATATTGGAACTTAATTGTTGTATGATTGACCTCCTTGACCAAGCAGGATGCCCGTATAATGCAGAGGAAGAAGAAAAGAGAGGAGCACTACAATTGCATGGTTTCCCTTCTCAGTTGGGCTAGCCTCCTGCATGAAAGCATTGAACTTTATCAATGGAATTCCATTTAAGCCAGTGCTTTGGTCTAGGGAAGCTTACTTGGTGTTTGTTGAATCCATGGAAACATGGAGCTAGCAAAGCATGCAACAAATCATCTTCTTGAGTTGGAACCACATTGAAGTGAACCATATGTGCAGTTGTCCAACACCTATGCTGCCACTGTTGGATGGGATGATAAATCCAGGGTCAGAAAGGTGATGAACGAGGCATTGGAAAAGAGTCCAATGTGAAATTGGGTTGCAGCTGAAAGCATAATGCATTTACTCCTTGTCAGAAACAGTTCACACTCACAATTTGAGGAAATTTATAAATTGTTGGACAACTTGGCTGGGTAGATCAAGGAATTTGGATATGTTCCTAACACCAATTATGTGCCGCATGATGTAGAGAAAGAGCAAAAGGAGTGTCTTCTCTACTATGATAGTGATAAAACTAGCTATAAGTTGGAAGAATTGGACACCTATTTAGATCCAACCCAATAGGTTGAAAATGATCCATACTGATATTAAATTCATCCAAAGAAAGACCATCTTCAGTATTATCCTTCCTCCATGGCATTGTATATATAACCTTGTCCAACCAGAACATAGTGTGGAAGTGAAAATGTTGGTTAATATTATACAACATAAAGTTGAGTGTTAGCCTCAGAGATTGGATGCCAAGCACTTGAATCTACCTTAATAGACAATGCTGTTATATACCCGATGTTGTTCTTCAGCCCATCATCATTATAGTTGTTCATATTCAGTGTCTTTGAACACATGTTCAATTAAGAACTATTCTATTACATACATCTCTTCTAACAACTTACATATGGACTAGGGTTTCATGTGGATTTCTCACCTTCTTGCTACATGGATTTCAAGCATACTTCTTGAGCTTGTGATGGAGCGCCCTAGGGTTTCATGGTTGATTTGGCATGCTTTTGGTAGTTATTGTCATTTATTCATGATCTATGAGGAGTTCTACACAATATTTGAAAATTTACTCAATCAAATTCCTAAGGACATTAGCTTAAATGATGGTGTCATCGTCCTTCTTCAATACACAAAATCCTTTTAGGGGCAATTTGGATTTATGTTAAGGGACAAGTCCCCAAAGATCCTTGTATATGCACAAGAGAATGCTTCTAATATTCAAGAGAATCTTCTATCTTCTCAAAACTTTACCAAGCCTAAAACTTTACATAATGCTGAACCTACTCAAAATTCTATGACACTTTTGGCCCAAAGACTTGAGCAAATAGTAACCGGCTTCTCATAGAATCAAATTCTCACAGACAGATTTTATCCCATAAATTAGAGCTTTGTTTTGAAGATACTTTCAAAGGAAAATGATCAGGATTGTCATATATATTCATGTGACAATGACCCTTTAGATGCTTAGAGGTTTGACCTAAAGAAGGGGAAAGAAACATAAAATTTCAATGTTGGGCCGACCTTTAATGATTACCTAAGTTTGGTTCAAATTGAAGTTCTAATTTTGAATTGGAAGAGAAATTTAGGGCCAACCCCTTGAGGAAGGTTATGTGCTCGTGTTGAATCTCTTACGCCCATGTGTAAATGGATAATGGTTCTTTGTTTGCTTAACTGGTAAAGAAGGTAATTCCTTGGATGGTTTTGTGGGCTCTTGATTGTGATACGACATTATCTCATTTTGAAGCCCACATTCCCACATGTGAAGGAAGATGTTGGGTCTTGCTTACATGCTTGGTGAAGGAAACCCTAGCCCACTTGAAGAACAATTGAAGATTGTATAGCTGATTTTGAGCAGAAAAGAGAGCATTGAAGGGCCTTTGGAGGCTAGATGTTGCACCAAAGCCCCTCTTTTCCCCTCATTTGAGAAAATTTTGTTGAAGCATCTTGTGTTATACTTAGGCACATTTTTTGGAGATTGATCTAGTGGATGTTTTCTCTTTATTTTTGGTGGATGTTTCTTGAAAATGGGTTTTCTTAATGCTATGTGCCTTATCTTAAGTGTTTTCATTATGTTTCATGTGATGTTTCTTGGGATATCTTGGTGAATGCTCTATTAGAGTAATAGTTGCATGCTAACTTTGTCTCCTTGAACAATCTTTAAACCCTAAGGAAGGATTGAGAGTGATCATTCCCTTCCCTTGTTTTATCCATCTTAACTCATTGAAGTATTCAAGGTTTTCCTTAATGGATAGGAGTGGCTATCCCCTTAAGGCTTTTCTTGGCTAGGGTTTAGTTATAGGGTTAGAAGTGGCTATCCCCCTAGGGTTTAAAACATATTTGTCTTGATATTGTGCTAGTAGCTCTTGAAGGGATAGGACGACACTTAGTGTTTATGAGGGGATAAACTCCAGGGTTTTCTCTCCTAGGAGGTTGACCTAGGCTTATGAGGTGATAATCCTATGATAGACTTTCAAGTCTTATTTTTCCCTTGGTCTCCATTTAAGCGCTACATTAACTCCATATGCCCAATGAAAAGACATTGATCTTGAGACCTCCAAGTACTTTCTTCAAGAGTATAAAGCTACCCAAACACATTTTTCTTGGACTTCACTCTCCACATTGAGATTCCTTGCCCTAAGTCTCGCAATATTAATTGAGGGAAACCCCCTCCAGTTGGAGGAAAGTTGGCTTGAAGTGAAAGAGGGTTGGTGAGGTGACAGGGGCCTTCCCTCTAAGTTACACATGATTTCACTTGAGCTTTCGGACTTTAGCTCAAAAATTGTGAGTTCATGTGATAACACACCTGAGACATATCCTAGTGATCCTAAAACTCATTAGAAAAGACCCCCTTTACAATTGGAAGTTAGTCCTCCTACTCAACCAACCTTTCCTAAGACCAATGATATAGATTTAATATTGATATGGCTAGTATCTTAACAAAGGTTAATGTACCTGTCCCTCTTAGTATTGATATTGTATTTTTTTTTAAATACCTACAACACAGTTGCTATTGCGACGTCTTGGAGTGTCTCTCCCATAACAACCATGTCGGAGCTGAAACCTCTTCATGTCTCTCTTGCCACATCCAAGACGTCTCTCTTGCCACCTCCAAGACGTCGCTCTTTCTACCTCCAAGACGTCGATCTTGCCACCTCCAAGAGTGTCGCTTCCATAGCAACCACGTCGGAGCTGATACCTCTTAACGTCACTCTTTCCACCTTCAAGACGTCCCTCTTGCCACCTCCAAGAAATCGCTCTTGCCACCTCCGAGACGTCTCTCTTGCCATCTCCACGGCATCGCTCTTTCCACCTCCGAGACGTCGCTCTTGCCGCCTACGAGATGTCGCTTTTTCCATGTCCGAGATGTTGCTCTTACCACGTCCGAGACGTCGCTCTTGCCATGTCTGAGATGTCACTCTTGCCACCTCCAAGACGTCGGTCTTACGACGACCATATGGGGTTTGGATAGTCAAATCCAAGATGACACGTGTTCGCATGAAGTGTCGCAATAAAGATGATATCTATGTCGTCGGAAAAGTGATGTCATGTGAAAAAATGTTTGAGTGGGTCTAATGTTTGTTGTTCTCCCGAAAATATAAAGTGGCAATTGCGTTGAACGCGCTGTCAGAATTTGACTCAAATGTACTAGTGTCGAAAGCTCTCATCGATCTCTACACAACAAATTCCCTTTCAAGAGAATTTGCGATGATCAATTTTTGAGCATCTATGGATCCTCCTGGATCACACCTTCCTAGTTAAGAACTTTTGGTCCCCCAAAAGTATGGATATTTCAACAAATTAGTGATGATAACTCTTCCTCACTCTTCCACCTTGATGGATTACTCTTATTCAACAACTTAGTGATGATACATCTTTTTCACTTTCTTCACCTTATTGAAATTCACTTGAATGATTCCCATCTTGGTATTGATATTCTAGATCTTCATCTTGGAAATGGATTTGATCTCCTTCTTGAACTTTCATAAACTCAAGGAAACCAATCTAGATCAATGTAATTTTGTCTGCTTCTCTAGAACATGGATCTGACTTTGGATCTTGTCAATAGATCTGACTCTGGCTCTGGCTCATTGCTCTGGCTTCAAGAAAAAAACTATGACTCTAGCTCTGGCTCATGGCTACCGAATTTGGTTCCTAGCTATGGCTCTAGCTCTAGTTTCTAGCTCACTGATTCCTTCATTATAGATGTCTTCTCATTGACTCTCTGCTTCGCAATATCCATATCTGAATCTTGACTCAACATTTTCTCCCATCTCCTTCTCTACCTAAGATAGTTCATTTTGGAAATCATAAAACCAAGTCGAATGTTGATCTATGCCTCTCCCATTTGGCTTAACTATTCATGTACTGCTTGATGTATTTGTAGGAGTCTCTAAATGAAATCCCTATTCATTTCCTCTCTCCTTCCCTGAAAGCAAAACCCAAACATGTTTTCCAAAAACGTTTGTACCGTTTGTCTTGCTTCTGTACAAGGTATACATATTACATGAACATGGCATAACATCTTGGATATGTTAATAGCATAAAGCATACTTATTTCACCTTCTCTCTTTATAAAGAAGACTATTTCTTTACCAGCTCTAGGAAGACATTGCATAGCTATGATGCTCTTCCTGCTTTCGATCTACATGTTCCAACTGCCACATTCTTCTCTTCTTTCACATTTATACTTCAAAATAAGAATTACATAGGAAATTCGATCCATATGCAGTTCATTAGCTAATAATAACAACAATTGTCTACACTATTGTCGAAAGGATTTAGAAATCCTTACAATATTCCTCTCACTCTCAAAATTCCCTAAGAGCGGCTACTAAATACCAAAGCTTTAGAAATCCCGACCAGACTCCTCTCACTCTTGAAATTCTATAAGGAGTGGTTAATAATCCTTCTATTACAACAATGGAAATAGACTTTTAGAAGGTATTTTCATATACATACTAACATTGCTATTTTACAACTATACATATTTACAAATTATTTTCCAAAATGGAACCTTATCTGACATTGAATCTGACACTAAATCCAAATAGCCATTAGATCCAATTATAGGCCGTACAAGTAACCTATACAACCTCTCCTTTCAAACACCAAGCACCACTGTTGTGTCCTGAGTAGCTTCCTTTGAATACACCAGTACCTGTCCATCCCATAACGTAATTGCATATACTTCATATTCGAAACATGAAACCGAGAGTAAGTTTACTTTCAACTTTGGAACATATAACATATGTTCTATCCCCAGAAATCCTCCTGACTCCAACTGGAATCTTACATACCCAACTCCTCTTACTGCTTGTCTAGTGTTAGTCCCAGATCCCACATAACAGTCTGTGTCAATTTATGAGAAAGTAAGGAATATTGATATCATTCTTGTCATGTGGAAAGATGAGCCATTGTCCATGAACCATACCATGATGTCTTCATACACTACACTATTAAGACTAACCATTAAGAAGAATCATTTGTCGAATTTCTCAACAATATTATAAACTTCCGTTGAGGCTTCTACCTGTCTTCCTGCAAGTGCCTTTACATCTTCTTGCTTTTTCTTTAGACACAATTGTGGATGAAGTGTCCAACACTTCTCTATCTGATGTTCACTCTTACCAAAATGAGTGAAAACATATTTTTTCCCGTTCTGGAACTGCAATCCTTTCTTGCCATTCCCCCTATTCTTCTATCTTGGGAAATGACCTTTCCCTCTTGCCTTCTTCTTGGATGGCTTCCTCTGTAAGGATTGTATCTTCAGTCTATCCTTTGTGCCAATATCACTAACGGGAACTGTCTTCATTCCTTCCTTGGAATGCTCACCTCTTCTTGGAGATGTTTTGCATTTGATGCTTTTCCGCGGGATGGAAGGTAATACCAACTACTTATGAAGGACCTCTTCATTTGAATTTCTCCTTAATTCAACCGTCTTAGAGAATTCTCCATATTGATGGGGAGAAAAAGAATATGATGAATCATCTTCCTCGGTCATTATCTGTAAACCTTTTGTAGGAGTTAGTCTCTCTTGCAAAGGAGACCTTTCCCTCTCCACTTGCCCAACTTCATGGAATTGTGACAATATCTGGTCCTTAACCTACAACTCTCTTTCCAATTCATGAATAATACCTCTAAGGAATTCTTCATGACATATCAATCGATATTGAAGCCTCTGCTTCTCCTCCTCGAGAGATTGTAGTTGCATCCTTAATTCAAAATTCTCCTTTTGAATATTTCGGTTCATGTCCTTATGTAGTCTTAATTTCATGAGAGATTTACTCATGGTGTCCTTTGCAACCAAGAGATTTGTATTCTCAAAAAGAGTCTTCAAACACTTTCACCAACTTGAGTCTTGGACCTTGTCACATTCACTTGCAAATACTTTTCAAAACCAACTCTGATGCCAACTTGATCCAAAAATCCTTAGATGTTAAATAATTCTTTAAGCACACTTCAACATCTAACCTGATAAAAAATGTGAATCTTCTTATTTATCCAAAACTTCATAAAATGATGAATAACTTGCAGAATAATGAGAGATAACACAACACAAAATAAAAGAACTATGAAGACAATATTTAATGATGAAGTTCATCTCTCCTAGGCTACATCTTCAGGTCCCTTTACAATAGTAACACCACTTTTCATTAATCTCAAATGTCAAAATTACAAGGAAATGGACTTACAAATCCAATCTTGAAGTCACTCTTCAATTCTGCTGCTCAACCCTAGAAACATAGGTTATTATTGAATTCCTCTCAAAATTCTAAGAAAATTGAGTATAAACTTGACTATGTTCTGAACTGGCTCAAAATGACCCCCTTCTTCACACAAAACAATGCGCTAAAACTCTCATACAAGGAAATTTGAACCAAGATCTTCATAAACAAGATATTAGCACAAAACATACATCACCATCATGCTCCTCTCGAAAAACTGAGAAGAATGAGAATAAACATGACTATGTTTGGACATGGTGCTCAATGGCATGTAAAATGAGACAAACCCAACATAGTTGTCTCTATTGGCATGCATCCCAATGCATTGTACTATCTTTGCATGGAATTTCATGTTCCATACCCTTTGTACATAATTTCATGTCTCATCTTCCATTGCCTTTCTTGAAATTCGTGCTCTTTAAATAGCCTAGGTCGGCCAAACCGTGGGCCGATCTTCACACTAACATTGACATCAATTTAAATGTGAACATGTTATGATTCCATAATAAGTGACGTCTTGGGTTCAATGGTTAGGGAATTGGTATGTGGGGGAGGATGTCACGGGTTCAAACCTGTGGACCTCTCCCCCTTTGGCATTTTGTTGGAACTATATGTTATATATAGTATGGGGTTTGTTTGTTAATGTATGCAATGACATATAGTTTTGAACCGACACGGACTTTGGTTACAACATTTAATATATATAATAACTATAGGTTTGGGAGATATTCCCTCAATCCTATTTTTCCACTCATTGAACCTTGTAAGAAAGTTAAATATAAACCAAACCACATTCTGTTAAGCAAAATGTGTGTGGTGTATTGGTGAGGTCGTTGGACTAGTATGTGAGAGACCCGAGTTTGATCCTCTTAGCTCACAACCATATTTTATTCCACCTTAACCATAACTGGCCAATGGGAGACTACCACATGGTGGTCCCTCATTGGTCCACCTTTCCTCCGCTTGTAAGATCATGCCACGTGTCGAAACTTGGTTGGAACATGTCACTTCTCGATCACCTGTACGAACCTGCTGAATCAACCTGCTACTTGCCACATCAACACCATACGAATTGTACGGATGTGACAGGTGCCACATGGCACTCCCTTTTGGCCTCCTTGCTCTATTTTTGCCAAAAAGTTGAAAGGCCATACCTTTCTCATACAACGTCCATTTGAGGTGATTCATGCGTCATTGGAAATCTCTCATCCAACTCTACACAATGAAGTCCTTTTCAAGAGAATTTGAGCTGATAAATTTTTAAGCATTTCTGGATCATCCTGGATCTCTTTGAGTGTTCTAGATCCTCATAGATCAACCCTTACCTCACTATTTATTCCATCGTTAGATCTTCGTCAAGGAGATCCTCCACAATGTCTAAGTGCTGCACTTTGAACTTATTGGCACGTCCATACTTTGAATTCCTTTTGTAATTCATTCCATCCACATAACACACTAAGACCAAGGCATGGTCTCCCCTCACCTTCCTGCACTATGAAGTCACCCAAAAAAAACTCATCTACGACAAATTGACTCCATTTCCCACTTCATGGCACTGTTAGCCATTATTCTACAAAAAATCGACATCACATCCAAATTTGCGAAGATTCAAGGGAAATCATCATGCATCTATGCATCCAACTAAGTTTTCCCTTGTGACTCAATCTACGATCAAGTCAACAAGTCTGGATTCCTTGGTCAAATTATGCCCATCTTCATATGTGTCTTCGGATATGAAATGTCATACTTTCTCCATGAACCGTACAATTGTACTGCCTTTACCTCATTACTTCATCACCCGAGCATGTTATTGCATCTACCTCTATATGCCTTGGAATGGTTAAGATTCACCCTTTTCCATGATGCCCAAAGTAAGAGAAACACCCATGCCCAAGTAATCTCTTCTTGTTGCAATCTGCCTATCTGCACAATCCTCCAAACCAAGGAAAGTTCTCAACACACCTCCTTTCAACAAGTCACCTCTCTACAATTCAACATCTGTGACAAGTGTGGTCATGAATGCAATCACACTCCTCAAACTTCCCATTGAAATGTCCAAAGTGCTCAAAGTAGAATGAGTCACCTCAAATAACTTCCATGTATCGACATGTTTGAACCAATACTTCTGTCAAGCTCAACCAACAACCCTCCCAAATCTTCGAGTCATCGCACAGTCATCCACAAGTCACCAAGGTGCACTCTGCCTCATTCAATGTCCCATACCAAAGGCAAGCGAACACTGCCCAAGTCACTTGGTCTGTGTTCTACCCATTTGGGTTGATTGCTAGCAATTCTTGGTCGAATTTTTCACTAACTCCATCCATCTCCTAAAACATAACTTCCTTACTCCGCATTGTCACCACGACTGTCAATTAATCACATGACTCAAAAAATATGGCTATGGAAACAACACACTAAGGTACCTCATCCATCCTTTCAAACTTGGAACATCCAACCCTCACTACCTACTTCATTGCAACAACCTATCCAATGCACCTCATCAAAGAGTTAGGAAACTTCCTTAAGCTACCTCCACAATTGAATCCAAATATTCCTAAGTCCACCACATGACTCATCTAAGTAGGTCACTCCAAGCTCTTCGCACATTCACCCAAGTAAAGGCATCCCAAATGCTACATGACTTCTTCGAATCTACACCACTTGAGCGAAAGTCTGTTCGTTTTCACTACAGAAATGGATTACACTTGAACCACCAAGTCATCTGACTTCCCTTCAAATAAATCACCACAACACTTAGGAAATGAAATAAATCAAAACAAACTGTACCTTTCCAATGACATTCTTGGTTGCACCCATGGTTCAAATCTCATGTCATGGACCTTCACTTTCCAAATAAATCGACTCTCTGCATGAACTCCCCTCAATCACTGTTTGCATCTCCACAAACATGCATATCATGTTCACTGCAATACAATTTTGAGTCCATTCATCCACTTCAGAAAACATATAAGTTCCGAACTTCTCATGCAACCGACTAAATTCATCTCCAATGCCCTGCCATCTTTTCACCTTGACTGCTTTCGCTTCAGGGAACCATGCACACACCGCTCAACTATCAATTCATACTGTTATTAAATGACCTGTGTAAATTTGTAAAGAGGTACCTCATCCGAAGGTTGTGGTTGACCCACTCGTCCAACAATCCAAATCAACTCAACTATCATTCTTAATGATGCATGACACAAAGATGTCATGTTGGAAACATGCCCAACCAATTGCCTTGATGCAAAGATTCTCTATGCCACCTCAAGTTTTCCAACTCACCCAAGTACTTCAACTCGTTGCAACCCAGAACTGATCCTCTTCAGGATCACTTATGCGATCACCCTCTATGATCACTTATGTGGTTAGGTCTGCAACAAGTCTTGCGTTCGTCTGCCTTGCCCAAGTGCTTAGTTCACCCCATGAAATATGTGCACATAGTTTTGGCACTTACTTCCATCACAAACCAAACCAATCAAGTATGTTCCCATACTATATTTACTAAAGGTTAGTCCACCTTACCAAACCTTCACCAATTTTGCGCCCAAACTACCTCTGCGATCAAGTCTACGAAAATTCCTGCGATGCGTTATGTGACCACCCACCCTATCCAAGTGCTTCATTTCACCACAAAATTTGCTCTTGGTCTATACAAGGTGTGTTTCCAGATCAACCTTTCACCACATTGTCAACTAGAACCTTTGTCGTAAGTCCGATGCAAAGTCTCTGCAATGAACCGGTTCACTCCAGCGAACGTTTCACCAAGTTTGTGAACATTCCCACTGAATTGTCTTCACAATGAATTTTGAAACCAACTATAGTGCACCTCAACACCATCATTTTGATTGTGGTAGTGGTGAAGAGATAAATCTTCTCTGATACCATCTATTGTCATGACAGTGGTGAAGATCTCACCAAGCATTCTTCAAAATATGCAACGAATAAGCTCTGATACCATCTGACACGTCCCCACATTCTTCCTACTTGAATCTTGTGATCTTTCACCTCTTAAGGGTGTGCGACACCGTGACATTTCTCACTTGGCTACTTCGAAACACCAAGGATACTTCATTCAGACTATGCCTCTTCACCTAGAGCATACCCATATTCTGTTCTAGGCTACAAGAGAGTCACACTCCTACTCTAGTGTAACTCTCTTGTATACTTGACAATTTGTTAACAGTCTTAACACTTATTCATTTAAGCATACATCCTTGAAATAAAGATAACGCTTGTGAAACAAACAAGAAACACACATATATAGTCTGGGAATAATACATTCCTAACCGACTAAGTCTTATTATTGCAAAACAATTATAATATGAGCACTACCAACTCGGTTTACAACTTGGGCAAAGTCACATGACTCACCTCACCTCACCAAGACACTCATACACAAATTACTCACACCAAGACTCATCTATCATAACATCTCTTGCAACTCTTACGGTGCACCTCCATGATAGACTCACTATCTCTTCTCTGTCACAAGACTTTGCACATACCTGCAGTTTTGTTTCATAGCATGCCTCCCTTAGACCTACGACAAGACTTCCCCAAACTTATTCCAAAATAAGGTCACCCCAAGGCTATCCAAATAATCACCTCAAGGTAGCATAAGTACTCCCATGTGGAGCGAATTAGCTCCTTGAGGGAGCTCACCCCTATTTGTCCAATTCTTCCTCAGAATTGCAGAGCTTATTTTTCCCTCCTTGTTGTTCAAATATGTCTTCCTTTGTTGTGTGCCCTTGTTCTCTTATATGGACTCCAAAGGTCACTATCGCGAATCATCATGTCCTTTGGGTGTGTTTCACCCCTTTGTGAACTATCATGCCCCTTAGCAGACTCGGTGCACCCAAATGAACCTGCACACCCATCAATTGTCACATCCCTTAGGACCGATGCATTCCAACCTTGGTATGCTCCTCATGCCAACGTTCCCCAACCTATTTGGCATGATCCTTCTCTTGGTTACTTCCACCCCATGCTTCGTCTCATGCTTGGGAAATCCCCTTGGTGTGTTTGTGTGCCCAAGGTGCCCACTTGCCCAACTAGTGTGATTCTTGGGTGCTGAAGCAACCCTAAGTTTTGTCTCCTTGAGTTCTTGGGAGAAGGTGTTTGTTCCCTTCTATCTAAAGACCTTACAAGTGTCAAAATATTCAAGATCATTGAACATAGGTTCCACATTTGAATCAAACAATTCTTCCATTTCCTTCTATTTCTCCATGTCATATGCCCTAATCCAATCTATGGGTGTGATTTCAGGTCTTTGGGTTCTCTCATTGACCATTGAAAGTAGATGAAACTCTTCTATAAGTTTGTTCTTCTAGGAGGAATACCCTCGAGCAATCATACACTGGATTTCATAGGTGGCTGGACCACCTAGCCTTTATATTAGGTCCACAACATTTACATCCATGATACCCTTTCACTATAAGACTTGTGATGTTATTGTATACAAAGAACATTAGTGTAAAAAATATAGTTGCACCAATTAAGTATGCCAAATAACATTACATATATAAACAAATAAATCAACATGCTTACCGGAGGAAACTCCTAGTCCTTGATAATTGCATGTGGTGTATGCACATATGCGATACAACATAAAATACCTCTCCATTGGGATGGGTCTTGATACATTATATACATGTATCCCTTCCCATACTTGCTTAAATTCATCATTCAATGGTTTGAGGTTGACATCCATTCTCTTCACTTGTCTTCTACTTGGGACTATAAGATCAAACATAAGATGTTCATTCTTCACGGACAACCATTGGGGGATATTTTCATTGATCACTACCACTATCCAAATAGAATAGTTGGTGTTTTAGAAGTAATACATCTCAACTCCATCCATGACTATTCTTAATCATAGTCTCTGTACTTCATCCTTGAATTTATCGGGCCAAGTATCCTCTATATGCTTCATGGCTATTGAATCTGCTCACTTCTTTGTGAGCATGCCACCCTTGTAACATGACTAATTGTTTGCAATGGAAGAGCCTTTGAATCCTTTGAATTATAGGCACGTGCCTCAATATACTATGAGGAGGACCATGTTCCTTTCCCTTGTTTTTTGATTTATGGTACCTGTCATGCCCACATTTTTGACATATTGTTTGTCTGCATATTCCTTTATGTATAGATTACAATCATTTGGACATCTGTTGTATGATATGTACTCAACACACAACATTTTTAGCATTTTCTTTGCGTCTTCACAACTATCAAGTAAGACATTATCACTCAGAAGTACCGTATCTTTGATTAAACTAAAATTAGTGGGAAATAGAAATGTACACTATCATTAAGCATGCATAAATCAACCATTTTCTTTCTTCATTGTGTGACAATATTCCTTAAAAAATTAGGGGAATTAATGGTTAGTTACCTCAAAAGTGTCAAGAAACACACATCTGACATACCATACATTGCTTTCAAGTTCTACAATAACATTGTTATCCCTAGTTGGGTAGACCTCAACCCTTTTCCAAAGAGAGGGGTGGTGGAAGAAGATTTCAGGCTTTCGAAGAAGGTATTGACAATATCAACATCATCCCCTAGTTCATTTTCTTGGAATGCATGTAACAAAATTCCCTACATGGCTTGGGTATCCCATAATAAATCATCCATACCAACCTCTATATCATTTTCTTTGTCCCCAACATGTGAATACATAGTGTCATGGTAGAGGTTTTGAATTGGTGACTCAGGATGTAGCGGGAATTGATTAGATGGTTGATTCAACCATGCTTGGTATGCTTCCTCTCCGAGTTGTGCTTGTTTGATAACATTCTCTTAATTTGACATCATAGTGGGTGCAACAAAAGATGGTAGACATGTCGCTTATCGTCAGAATCCTACTTGTAAAAATATTGAACATTACATCAATAATATTAGTAACACAATGCATTCAGTATGTTCAAACATTATACCAAACATTTATTAGAAGCATGGAATTTTAATTCTAATAATAAACATGCAACCAACCACTTTATAAAATAAATGTCAAATTAAGCAATACATTTACATTAGTTCCATTGAAAACCCAAAAATACAATTACTTAATCATATTTTTATTACACCCCAAGGATATGTCTAAAGGTAGACCCGATGGAAGACATTTTTGACAAGTGATTGGTGGTCTACAAAAGTTATAGTTTATTAACAACTTGTCATCAAGAGACAAACTACGTATTTCATGCACAACAAAAAATATGGATGCCTTCCTTTTCATAAATAAATCTTTGTCATTGGAGTGTTCCTCAAAGGAACAATTTATACTAATTAATGAGGACTTATAGTTATTTATGAACCTTGCAATGTTCCCATGAGTTCATGGACGATCATCGACATATAACACATTTTTCCTATTAAAGTTTCCACAAACATAATCGTTCATGCACATACTATATATGGAAATGATATGTTTGTATTTAACAATATTCAAGTAATTAGACTGATTATAAAGAGGACCACAAAATGGTATACATGTTATTGATTGTTTGGGAGCAACATATACATGTGAAAGGATGAACAACCTAAGATCTGCAACATCTATTTTAGACTTGGAAATCATATAACTTTGACCACAAAAAGAGAATTTGATTCCAACATCGGGCGTAGGCATGGAAGAGGGCCAAATGCCATACAAAGATAAATTGTAACATGTTTGGTATTTACTTTGTAGATGGATAGGAAGAGGGAAGTCATCGCTACCTTCCAACATTTTAACCGACTTTGGTTTGTACTTGGACATTTTTGTGTTCAACTCATACAACTTTTTGGATCTCCTAGTAGAGATGTTTTGGGTAGTATTGATATCATACTTTGGATCACTATAACTCTCCATCAACTCAACAAAAGGAGATGGATTGGTCAAATTACTATGAAACTTAGTTGATCTGGCTTCCAATGTTTTAAAAAATAAGCATATGGAAGTGTTCCTACATGTCTTTTCTATATCACCTATTAGATTCTTGACCATTGTGGGAGGTATTAGGCCATCAACTTTGGGTATTTGATCATTAATATAATGGGACAATGTGACACATCAAGGGTTCTCCTTCAACCCTTTACACTTTGAACAACCACATACTACTGGGGTGATCCAGGTGGATATTGGTGGCCACCCACCTATTCTAATTGGCTCCTCTTGATAGTTTTTAGTTCAACATGTTCTTCTATAATTATTTGTGATTGTGGGTTCTACACTTACAGGGATGTTTGAAGCCCTACACAAATTCCAAGTGGACATTGGTGGCCTCCCACCTAATCCAATTGGATTATTTTGGAAATTTTCATGTCAGTATACATTTTTTTGTACTTCCAAGGCCGTTTTGGGGCCCTAAACAATGTTTTTTTGGCTTGCCATATTCAAACTATATACAAATTTAGAGTTTGATGACATAATTTGTAACTCTTGAAAATACCTTTCCAACAGGCTATCACATGCCTAAAACAGAGGTCATATGAGAAAGTTACGATCCTGGGAAGTTGAGGTACCAACTTACCCATTGGGGCCCACATAACTTTTGGCATTTCATCTCATAGGGTTAGGTTTTTGGATGTATATGGTTTTGTCATTCACAAGTAATGTTAAAAAGGCCTGTGGAGCCTCATTGTAATGATTCTTCTCATACGGATGCACGTAGCAGCTACATCTCTTCTCAAAGATAACTACCACCATTCGAGCAAGTTGTTTTTAGTTCTGCAGTTTTACAGTTTCAACCTATTTTATTTATTCAATAGAAGTTATTGTTCACTGTATATCTATTGTTGTTCTATGTATATTTGTGTTATTGTATTCAATCCATTATTTATTTCATTCCGCTCATAAATCCGGATCACGGGGTGTCATAAAAGAGATCCAATTCACAGTGTAATATTGTTGACCCATGATGGTCGCTGGAAGATGACATGTTACAATTGGCAAGGTAAAACAACTGTCTATTTTCATCAAACATATGCCTGTGATATCTTTCTCTTGATAAGAGCTTCCCATTTTTTTGGACTGGTGTAATATCTTGTGCATTTGAACTCAATCCTAAATCACGATCATGCAAAATTCAGTGAACAATTATTAAAATGCATGTGCATACATAACATAAATTCAATGAGATAAATTATAAATAAAATCTATACTTACTGCAAATGGTGGGAGAGAACTTAAAGAACTTGCAATGATATGGAATGATCTGGAATTTGAAGAATTGGCCATTTGATATTATAACCATTTTTTTCCTGCGTTTGAGCCAAAATCGTCATCAATATGTGAATAAATTCTTAAAAGAAAGTTTGGGAAGCATAGAAAAATCTAACTTGAAACATAATTTCGAATGACTTTTAAAATTTAATGGTGCACCTAATTATATTTTGATGCCCCAATGTTTCAATATATACAAAACAAACCAGTGAGGTAAATTAGGAAAGACACTGAAGAGTGACCTCCATTTTTATCTCCGAAAGCATAACCTTTGCAAAATTTAATTGTGGATGTTTTCATTTGTATTTTATGAATTAAATTGTTTCTCGCTGCATTTTTATGTGAAAATCGCATCGGTGCGCTATAAACTGTATAATACATCGAAAAAATAAGTTACAAAAAAACAACACGCATGTTTATCATCAATGTGTTGAAATATACAACAAAAAAATGAGCAAGAATTTCATTTTTTTTCTAAATGTATGTGTTTATAAATGAAAACCCTAATCATTATTTCATTCTTTTGTCAAAATTTAGAGGGAATATTTGTGCAAGAGAGATTTACGAGAAAAGACTTTGGAGTGGGTAAAGTTTTTTGAAAATCCAAATTTTAAGGGATCATCGTAGGTCACATACAAATCTGCAGAGGAGAAATTTTAGGTACATGATTTCATTCCATTGGGCATCTCAATATTTTCCTTTGTTGATTCAAATAATTTTCAATGCATTCTCAAAAAAATAAAAGGGTTTCATAGTTACCTTTGGTATTGGAAGCCCTAGCTTCCTTGTTGTATCTCTTGGTTTACCTCTCTATATTTTACAACAATAATTTTTTTTAAATAATAGGATTTTATAGGTTTTCTTTACTTGTATATGGGGCGTTTGTTATCCGTTGCAATGGGACCACTCATTGCATTGGATCCCAAACTCCATCACTTTGAGTTTTCTTAAAAACAACACTTTCGCAGTTAGCGGTGCGCAATGTACAATAATAGTGCACCGGTGCGCATGTTCCTATCAATGACACCATTGAGTTTAAAATGAAAATAACATTGTTTTTAATATCAAAAGCGTCATGCTATAAATTTGTTCACGAGTTCAGTGGTGTGCAATAAACAATAATGATGCACCGATGATTTTATCAATTTATAGAGCATAGTGTGAATATAACAATTTGTAAACAAAACGTTTTCGATTTTGTAAGAGTATGGTTATCATATACTAGTGTGTATACATATTCTTAATGCACCGATGCATATTATTTTATTATATGCACCGAAATATTATTTTACAATTTTTATATTTGATGATTCCTCACTTTTTTTTTAATAGATGATGGCCGATAGAAACTCAAGGAAAATAACTTATTGCAGGGAGCATGATGGTATCTCATCCCAACAAGAGAACACGATAATTTCTTTAAATTTTATTAAATATTTGATATATTCGATTATTTGTAGATTTAAATTAATGACGTGTATTGGTTAAGGTGTGTAATGTAGAGCAAACAAATGAAGAAACTTGATAAGATTGTTCGCAATCTGAGTGCAAAAGAGCGTAAAATATTTATGGAAATGTTGCAAAGAGAGAAATTAAGTGGATCAAAAGGTAATCAACATGAAGTTTTTCTTTTATTTTTACTAAAAATGAATTTCTTAACATTAATCATTAGCATGTTTTAAACACTCAATTTCACATTTTTTTTTAATGTTGCACAGGGATCGATAGCGAGGGAATATAATTTAGATCCCTAAGAAGATAAAAATTATAAAGGATGTAAATGATGATGATTTGGTCCTTAGTTCATCTGGAGTGGTGTTAGAAGTTAAGGAGGGGAAAACTGTTTTACAAAACTTTGAGGGATATAGTGGAAAGAGCATATAGATGTACTTTCCACTTACAATACAAAAATCAACTCAATGACTCCGAGAATCAGGTTATATATAAAATACAAGAATTGTTTCTGGAACAATGGTCAATGAGCGCCGTGAGAGTTGCAAAAACAAAAAATAATCATTTAAAAAGTATTATTACTAAACATGTTTTTTCTATAATATGTTCCAAAAATTACCAAATTAATTCTTTTTGCTATATTTTTACTTTCATGTTGATTTAAAAAACAAATTATTGTGATTTTTGTTTTTCAGGAAGATTATGCAAATTCCAAGGGACAAACGAGGGGAAAACCAATACATGCTAGTAGGGATGTCCAAAAAAGTGTACAAGGAGATGGTAAAATAAATGAACATAATTGCATAGCAGGAGGAGCCATCTCAACAACAATGTGCATCCGATGTATGCAATCATTACTTTATTATTTTATGTACATCAAATTTAATTATCTCATGAAATACTAATTTTCAATTGTTTTGCTGCAGAAAAAAATAAAATGGAACCCATTCAACACATAAGACATGATGATGATGAATAAAATGGTTGATCACAAAGTTTGTGAGTACTTACATTTTTAGACTTACTTAAGATTTCATGTTTTTTGTCATATTTATTTAAATAATTAATTTACACTCTTCCATGGATGCCTTCTAATAGGTGCTAACATACAAAGAAAAGCCTACCGAAGAATTGATAGACATTTGGTTAAGTATGGGTTGTGAGTATATGTTGAAGTATCAAGGTTTAATTAAACAATTTGTAAGTAGCTATGTTGTTTAACTTTCCTTGTTTTGTGATTAATGTAACAACGAGAATCCTTATATTAATCATATCAATTGTGCTTTATCATGGTGTATTAAACATGCGGGAAACAAAATATGGAGTGCAACGAACATAATATATTTTGAGAGATGACATGTAGCATGGCTTCTAGAGAATGTGTATTGTTTATGAAATACTCATTGCTATGGTATGCATTTTTATTTAATGTGTGTGTGTGTGTGTGTGTGTGTGTGTGTGTGTGTNTGTATATATATATATATATATATATATATATATATATATATTACACTTTATTCTATGTTTGTAGATGGAACATGAAGAAGTGGAAGATCAAAAACAAGTTGATCAAGATTTTTTTTTTTTTGTGACTGGCGGAATCTGAAACTCGCGATTCTCATACTCGCGTGACACGGGGTCAATTCCCATCTGCTACATCTATAACCTCCAGGTGCGTCCACACAACCTATAAGCATGTGGCATGTGTAAATCAGGGTGAGAATCAAACTTGAGACCTCGTTTTTACATTTCCTTCCATTTACATGACACTTGCCAATCGGTCTACACCCCTACGGGCGTTGATCAAGAAAACATTAGGTTAAATAACCAAAGTACAATATTTCTTACAAGTGATGCATAAATTAGGCATGCACGCATCTCGAGTGATGACAACAGTTCAAGTGATGAATGACAATCAATATAATTGAATGATGCTGCAAGTTGTATGTTTTAGAATATTTGTCTGTGAGAATCAACAATTTTGTTTAATATACTCAACATATTGTCCCAATTGCATGCGGACATGTTACTGATACGTGTAACAATTACATATTGGTTGCATTTTTATTGTTATGGACCTTTACATTGTTCCATTTTGTATGACGATGGGTCTCTTATTCATATCTAATAAAACAAGTTTCTTATTTTATTGCATTTCCGAATGTTGTAAAATGTTGTGTTGTTGATTAATTAATATATGAATAATTTACATTGTTACAAATAACTGAGGTGTAACACATCGGATAACGTATTAATTTAATCATTATATCAAAACAAAATAACAAAATTATAAAAATCAATATTATTATAAAAATATTTGATTTTGAGATGATTAAATGAAAATTTGTAAATTTTCGTTTAATTAAAATATATACATATAGGTGTAGTGTATTCTTTTGAACTCACTAAATGATGAGTGCCATTAAATAGAAATAAGTGAGTTTTTATGAGTTACATGCACTAGTGTCTATTAATTACATTGAAGCACCAATGCCAAAATCGTGAAAAAACATTGTGGCTTTAAATGATATAACACAAAATTATATTTATCGTTTCAAAATATTACTATTTACATGATTACAATATGCATCGGTGCTTTAAAAATAATATACGCATCGTGGCTTTACATACAATATACACACAAGTGCTTAATAACAAAGAATGACACCGACATCTCATCTCAAATGTTCAAAATTTCACTTCATTTCGATGCACATGGTAATACAGGCACTGGCGTGCCATAAAACAAAAAGAACGATTTGGATTATAATAGTTATACGAGCATAGGTGTTGAATACAACAAACAATATGAACCAGTGCATACATAAACCCAAAAAGCAATGGTGTTGTATGCAACAAAATAAGGTGGAACTGATGCATAATAATTATAAGAGCACTTGTGCTTTTTAGGTTTATGTGCGCACCGGTGCAGGTTACTTAAGAATTCATTGGTGCATTTTACCAATACAAGCACCGAAAAAAAAACTCCGCTTGCCCAATTTTTTTCAGTTACATGGAACATTCGTTAAAACCACCGCTACAAATAGCAAAGGTTGTAGTGAAGGTTTTTTTTTTAATTTTTTTTTCTCATTCTTGTAACATTAAAAACCTCTGTGAAAACCTCTTCTACAAGGTATTTTCCTTGTAGTGTGTATCTTTCATGTTGGAGATGATTGAAATTGCTACATTTGTATTGGCACTATAACTCTTGTGCATCTAGAGGAGGAGGAGAGGGTTATTCATACAATTTATCCCTACCCCAGGCTCGTAACTATTATCTAATTTGTTCATACTAATTCCTATTGTTCAGTTACAATTGAAGCTTTTAGTTACAATAGACTTAGCGTTACAATAGCCTTGGCGATATCCTTTCAAAGAAGATCATAGAATGCAACAAGGGAATTTCACTTCATTTCGATAACCTTTCAGATAAGATCATAGAATGTAACAAGGGCGTTTATCAATAATTGATCTACCATTTGGAGAAGATTGGAGAATGTAACGAGGGATTTATTTCAAATCCATGGTACTGGCTGAGTGTGGTACTTTTTATAGGTTTCAATTGTGGATATCGAGTCGAATTGGATCATCATATAATTTGTCATCTATTTTGGTACTTTATGGGTGGAAAACATTGGAGGAATTGGCTTGTAGGGCCATTTTAGTGGCAGGTCTTAATTTGAAAAATTGGGGTTTGAAACCTTTCAGATCCATTTTGAGGCATTAAACGACGTTTTTTGGGGTTACGTCGTCCCAAACTTACATAAACACCCTTAGTGTTGATCTACACACTGAGACCTTTTCAACGATGCGAAAATCACCTCAATCAAAGCTCGCATGAGAAAGTTATGCCTCTCGCAAGTTAACTTATCTTGTTTATCACCATAGTACGAGTAAATGCCACGTCAATTCCCCATAAGAGGAAATTTTCTCCAAAAATGGGCCTCCTAATGAAATTATAAAATAATAATTTGTGTGTCACATCAAAGCCGTGTATGCCACAACACATTTCCATATAAGCTAGGCTAATCTAGAATTATAAGATGGGAGTTAAAAATAATAATGGGAAGTTTAGATTCTTGTGCATAAACAATAAATGATAATAAATATCATTCATTAAATAATTACTATTAATACATAATATGAGAATAGAATACATTATATATTATTAATTTATGATAACAAGACCCCGGGGTGTAGAACAATAAGCGATGGAGTGTATTGTTAAGGCACTCTGTTATGTGAAGTCACTGGTTTGAAACCCTCGACTTACCTTGTGTTTCGCATGAGGGGCTGTGTTGGAATGCATGTTGGTTATAATGGTAGCAATCTAATAACATGACTGTGCGTCACGCGAGTATGTGCCTGGCTAGTTGTTGAGAGAGAGAGAGAGAGAGAGAGAGAGAGAGAGAGAGAGAGAGAGAGAATATAATCATAATATAATATGAATTAATAAATATAATATAATACTACTATGAATTGTAAATGTGTTGAACCTGCACATAATAGATCTAGCTAAACAATAATACACACATTTGCAGAGAGAACTGGAGAAAGAAGAAGAAGGAGAGAAAGAATGGAAGAATTCTCATTAATCATTGTGAATAATGAATCATTTACACATGATATACTCTGTATAACTCAATGAGTTCGACTTGAGGTGAACCAATGCGCCATAGTGGTGGTCTATAGTGATCTGAACACACACCAGCAGTCACGGGAGTGAACTGCCACCTAGTTGAGTTAACTAGTCAACTAGTCTTCAGTTAACTGACTGAACATAGAGTAGTGAGGAGTTAACTCAGGGAATCAAAGCTAATGCGCCACTCTGGTGATGATACCAAGGCAAGGTCGAATTAGCATGGTGATGATCCCAATGTTGCATGGTGATGATCCCAATGCAACATCTAAACTCAACTCAACTAGTCAAACTGAAGTGTCAACTGAAAGAGAACATTCTCCAGGTGGAATATTCTCCCTTAAAATATAGGAGACTGGATAATGACTAATTATGAATAATAAAGAAGGAATAACCTCAGGAAAAAGAAATCCTAGGTGTGTGTGAAGTAACTCCAACATGAATGAATGTGAATGTGGCAACATTAGAGTAAATGTATAGTATGATATAATAATATATTATAATAATATTACATATATAATATAGTCATAATATAATATCAATTAATAACTATAATAAAATAATACTATGAATGCACACAAAGGAAAATGTTAATACTTATTATATCTTATTATATTATAATACAAATGTGAATGTGGCTAATGTATTAGAGGATATACTTATTATAGCTTATTATAATATAATACAAATGTGAATGTGTTAGACGTATTAAAGGATATTTGTGGTATGAATTAAAGATGAAAAGGTCAACGCATACTGTCAATTAACATGGATTAATACTATATAAAAATGATATAATATTAAATTAATAAGTATATTACAACTTTACAACTACTAATTAAATATTTAATAATAATTATTACAAATTAATAACTATATGATATAATTATTATTATATCATATAATAATAATAATAATAATAATAATAATAATAATACATTATTAATATATAATGGAAGTAGGCATTATTATAGATATATAACAGTAATGAAAATATAACAAATGAATGGTAATAGATATCATACAATAAATAACAAAAGTACTAATAATATAAAATATTCTATGTTGAGTATTTCAAAGATATTGAACTTATCCCGAGACGATCTCACAAAGATATTAACTAAGGTGAGGTGCACATATGGTTAAATATTGTCAAATAGAAACATAACACATAATCATCCTTGACTTTTATATGTCCAACTCAACTATTATGGTTGACTCAATTCTTTGAAATTCTATTGGTTATTGAATTTCCAACTCAATAAGCACGATTTTTCTTATAAGGCCCTTTTTTGGAGAAAATTTCCTCTAATGATTACTCACACATGGAACTATCCACATGTGGGCTTAAGAAGATTCTAGAAGGTACACAACTTATCACTAATTGAGGGTTTAGGAAGTCAAAACCCTAACCCTAGATGACCATTGGGCTATGTTAAATATCGAGCAACTGGGAGGAGAAAGGGTTCCATTCTTGAGCATTGCATTTGTTCCATAGTTGAGTAGAGAATACATGAGTGGTATTTTGAGATATTGGGCATTTTCCATCCACGTTTGCATGTGTTGTGTCCTTCTTAACGTTGGGGATTCTAGACCCAGGGTTCATCCAAAGTTTTCCAACAAAACCCCCATAGCACTAGCATACCAATCCTCGTCCAAGGATGAGAAAGGTCTCATCGACATGAAAACAGGATCACAAAGACCATAAGGTCTTGTGATAGGGATGAAGGATGAACACATAAAAAGTCACTGCGATTGACATCCATGTAGCTCATATGTGATAAACTATTAGGGCTAAGAATTAAAATGATACAAACACATATTCAAATCATACATAACAGACGCACAATGGATCAAAACTATCATATATTTATTACTAGAAGTATTCCATCACATCAGAGATATACATTGCACAGGAAAAATACTATATAAACTCTCAGAGTTACAACATGTTGCGCAATGCGCCCTTGCTAAAAAATCAGACATATAATAGACACAGAACTATATTCAAAGCATTAAAACAATACAACAAGCTCAAATTGAGCTCCATATTGAAGACTCATTTTTCTTAATGTCTCATTATTCTCACCAGCTAGCTAGATAACTCTATTTCTGATGTTAGAGATTCCTTTTATAGCTCTTTGCTAAAGAACATTGTCTCTTTCTGCTCTGTTCCACTAGTTTGTCTGATAAAAATACCTTGCATGCTTTTGCTGTCTGTTAGTGCTCCACATAGACTTCCTACATCAAGGGAATTCTTAATTTCTTGTCTAACTCATTCTTTGGCCGTCCCATGTTCTTGTATGTTGCTGGCAGTAATCATTTAAGGAGATTTACCGATGATTCCTTTCTTGATTTTGGTGGGCATCTTCTTGTTTTTTGGTGCAATTGATAAAACTTGGATCATCCCATACTTGGTAGTCTTTAATCTTCGCACATAATTGGAAAAACTCGGTCTAGTGCGCACTCTATGTCATTCCTCACAAATTTCCTTAGGCGTGAGAAAAATTATGGAATGAGCGTGCACAACTTTGTTTGTGCGCGTGCACAAAGCTAAACCAAAATATTTAGGTGCCAACAAGCCCCCACCACTATTATCTAGCTCGTCCTCGAGCCAGTGGATTTATGGAATGACCGTCATGATGGATGGTACAATGTGTTTGAATTCCCAACCGTTGAGATCATCAATCTGTGGCTACTTCAAGATATTTGAAATTAATAAAGATGTAGGCGATAGAACCCATGCATGAGTGTACTCGTTGGTGGTGCAATTTATGGTTCGATGCACCCTCATAGGAATTGATTAATGTATTAAAAGGATGAAGCAACCCCAGGTGAGTCACTACGTATCTGCATCTAGGCACGATTGGTTAGTGTCTGCACATGAGGTAGAATATTAGGCACAGTAGGCTCTGGTAGGATCCACTGGCTAACCATTTATTCGATATTTGTGCTAGATTCATTTGAATGCTCAATGGGGTTGGGGAGAAAACATGCAGAGAATGGATCATCGCGGGCTATTGAGGGTCGCTTTCATTTTCCAACGTAAAATTGGGGAATTGTAGAAATATGATGTTTCTTGGGAAGCTTGCGGTGGTCATTCATATAGTGACCACACACGTTACGCCTCTGCTTAGTGATCCAACGTCTTTCGTAGGGACATGTGTATTGAATAATGTTGACATCTAGTTGAAATCATTCACGCATGGATGCTTCTACAACTGCCCATTCACGATATAACTCTTGATGTGCATCCCATCAACGCACAAAATTCCTAGCACTGTGTCAAGCATGTGAATTCCTAGCAATGTGTTGTAGCCATGTAATAATTGTAGCCACCGACTCTGATCCATCATAGTGATATGAGCCAAATTCTTCGTCATGCTCCTCTGTAGAGATATCCATATCCTTGATGATACTTCGTAGAGATTATTCTCCCACCTCTCCATGGCATCCTTAGAATTTGTGTCATAATATTTGAAACTTCTCCAACTTAATTCTCCATCTACAGTGGGGTTGATGTAGTCCTCCATGTGATTGTGATGTTGTAAATACTTTCATTGACTGAGCTCTGCACATCCTCATCCACAGGCTCATTATATCGGTCGCTCTCATATGGATCTAGTGGCATGACCATGTGCAGGGTGTCAGTTTCAAAGGACATCTGCCTCTTCTTAAAATTTAACACCATATTATTTTCAAAGGCCGAGTCAATCCCCAGTAATGCAGGATAAGGATCAGATTCATCCATGATCTCGATGACTTCAAATTCAACCTTTTTTTTCACTCCTATGTTTAATTCTACTTGCTCCAATCGGCCTATGGGGTAGATCTTATATTGATTGGTCAATTAGAGTCGGATGGGCAACCACACCAACTTAGGATTACCCATCATTTCTTGGGAAAAATGTTGATGTTGGATCCTATATCCAAAATGACTCCATCCATATCGTAGCCACCAAGCTCTTTTTTCATCTCAAATTCTTGGCTAGTGTGTTTTTTCTAGTTGACCCGACACACATATCTTTCTGGTAGTGGAGTAGATATGGTAGCTGTTAATATTATGGTAGTTGTGGGAGGTATTTACCCCCACGTGTGAACCTGACAAGAATAGAATACTCCAGGAAGCAAGAGAAACCCTAATGAGTTGGCTAATAACCCTAGAAGCCTTGTCGGCTCAAGAAGAAAATCTATATTAGGCTATTAGCCTCCAAGAGAAGAAGTCAGCCATAATTAATAATAATATACTGAACAGACACATACCCAGAAGGAGAAGTCGGCCCCAACAAACTGGCAGGATTACTATAAATATAGGGCGCTAGTTCTCATTTGACAACATCTCAGAATTGCAGTTTCCCAGTTGGTGCGCACTGCAGTTGTAGTTGGTGCGCAGGTTTGGAGGAGGGTTGTAGATGTAGCTGCAACAATAGCTAGTTTCAGTATTGGCTTGGATTTCTCTTGGCTAGGGTTTGGGACTATCTGATCAGTCTTTTGTGTTGCGCTATCCTTGGGGAGAGATGTGCTGTCCTTTGTTTGGCTATCTAGCCTAGGATTTGCTTCCGGAGAAATTCTTAGTCAAGGTTAAGGTGCTCGGAGGGAGGCTTCGGCCTGTGGTTGGGTGATGAGGGTAGCGCCAATGGTAAAATGAGCACACCATCTTCTATATTCTAACAGGTTATGGGCCCACACCCCTTCAGTCAGCCTAAAACACTGGAAGGAAACATAACCGCTAGACATTGAGCTCGTTGAGGAACTGCCGCTAGGGTTACTAGCAGGAGCAACTTCCAAAAGCACTGCAGCTAGGGTTACCAGCAGAAGCAGTTGCAGAAACCCTAAAACTCTTGTCGAGGCACCTTAAGTGACGAGATTGACCTAATATCCGGATAGATCAGTGCGCCCTAGCCCAACGCATCTCCTGGTACTCTCAGAAGGCCAAGACGTGAAGTTTGGATTTCTGGTCAAATCTAGGGTTTGACCAAGTCAAGCAAGCCATGATGAACTCTATGAAGTCTGAGAACAAGCTATATGGAGCCTCTAACTTCAGAGCATGGAAGACAAGGATTGATCTCATCCTTTCTAAGAATAAAGTGCCAGACATTGTGAAAGGAAAGATCATGAAGCCAGAGTTTAAAGAAGGAGAAGAGAAGGAACCGCAGAACGTTGCAACTATGGAGAAGTTCAAAGACGTTGACATCAATGCTATGAGTATCATAGTGGATTCTATAAAATACCACTTGATACCCTACATATCCCATCTTGACTCATCGAAGAACATGTACGATGCCCTAACAAATCTCTTCTCAGTCAGAAACATTGGACAAGTTATGAGTCTGAAGAACGAGCTCCGTGACATGAAAATGAATGATGACGACAACATAACATCATACTTTGTAAGGATCTCCCAGTTAAGAGATCAACTACAAGTTGTTGAAGAGATTACTTCAGAAAAGGAATTGGTGAACATAGTACTCAATGGTATTCCCAAGACATGATGCATTTGCCGCAAGCATGAACAAAAGGAAGGAGTACCCGACATTTGAAGAACTTTGGACTTGTTGTGCTCAAGAAGAATCAAGGATCAATGCAAAAGAGAAACCTAAAAAGAAGTACGATGATCAAGCCTTCACAACAAGATTAAAGAACTTCAGGGACAAAAGAAAGTTCGATTCAAGAAGGAAGCCAAAACAAAGAAAAGCCATTTCAGAAATACAAAGCTTCAACTATCAAAAGTACGGTCACTACAGGAACCAGTGTCCTAAGCTAAAGAAAAGGAAAGAGAAGCATGAAGCATCAGTTGCCGAAGAAAAGGAACCTACAAAGAAGACTAAGCAGGATGGAAGAAACTTTTTCTACTAAAAGGTAAACAACACTATCTTATTTTCTGTACATATCTTGTTTGCATCGTCTTTGTACATATCTTGTATATCTATCTCTTGGAAGACAATGTGTTCCAATAAGAACTATACCTATGGAAGAAAAACAAGATTAGAATGAATATCATTATATATTACACATGAAAGAAGGAAATATATCATATGAAAGATACTACAAGATAAGCCAAAATTAGAATCAATCTTGAAGAGGCTTAGAAGTCAGACATCAAGATAAATTGGAGAAAGACTTATGACGAAAACTAAGACGGAAGCGTGGACTCTGTTAGACAAAGAAAGCCAATTATATATTGCAGAAGACAATAAGGATGCAGATGGAAGCGTGGACTCTATTATATATTGTAGAAGACAATAAGGACAGAGACAAAAGCATGGACTCAGTCAGACGAAGGGAGCAGATTATATGCACTCTTACATGAATCAAGAATTAGGAGGGAGCTAATCCTATGATTCATTCAATATGATGAAATATATATATCCATGGTAGAAGTCATGAAAAACAACACGTGTTCAGTCGCAGAAGAAGACTTCCTCAGAAGCCTTAAATTATTCTTGGTTGTCCATCCAGATCTGTGATCCGATGATGAAGGTAAGAAGTGGAATCTCTAGGGCATGGAATCTATAAGAAACTCCATGGACCCAAAAGAGATAAAGAAAAACATGAAGAAGAACATAAAGATTCCAAGAAAGAAAAAGAAGAACCGGAACAACCAATCATTGTTTCAAGAATCACAAGATTACCAGCCTGATATGAAATCACTAAAAGCAATCAAGCAGAAGCACTGAAAGTCGTGATGAAGAACAATGTACGGAAGACTTATGAATGAAATCATTACGAGATCCAGAACCAGAGATTCTCTCAGATGAAGACTATGATGATTGTTCCATTACACCAGACTTATCTCTACATAAGTCATTATATCATCCGCAACATCCATGAGTTGGAATTCTACATTAGATGAAAGCAAAGAATGTTCTCCAAAGAAATTAAATAAAGAAAGTATAAAGAGCAATCTCAAGACTTTGAGCCATATCAGAAAGAGACTCCTGTATGCAGATAAGAAGAAGACAACTTGGTGGAGAACCTCCAGTGCACAGCAGAAGCGTGGTGAAGATTTCTTATAACATCAAGATGACTATTCAGAGGATCAGATCTCATGATGACAGAAGAAGTGCCACATGGATATGTTCCAGTTCTCCAACTATGATATACTCTATTGTTCACATCTACAAGAAACCTTCACAATGTTCCAGACTACAGTACAAGCATTACACTACCCATGATGAAGTCCAGAAAGAAGAAAATGATTTCTCCAATACATATCTCCACAGATGAGCAGATAAGCATACATTTTGGTAAAGCCTCTATCCAAGATGAAAGGAATTGCATACTCAAGCTAGAGATCGTGGAAATAACTCTATTAACCGAAAGGGAAGACTCTCCAAACTAGAAGAAGGCACACAAACATTTATTTTTGTGATTGAAATAACTCTCCAGTTAGGAGGGAGCATTTATCTTTGTAAAAGTTCAGATTGGACAGATGCTTTCTTGTTCGGAAAGTGGATTGAGATTTCTGACGGACATTGGCTTCCCATTGTAGTTAACATGGGAGGCAGACTGATTGCTGATGTATCATAGACAATGACTTCCCATTATGGGGAGTGGTCTAGGACAATCATTCTTCTTGGCAGTCACTCTGTGTAGTGGTCAAGTAGAATGGTCCGCCT
>ML784259.1:275081-297385 GCA_009831015.1 Picea engelmannii
GAAGTATGGTTTCGAGAGATGATGCAGCTGATGGTGATGGTGATGCTCATGATCTAGTCATGAAATAGTCTAGATGACTATATTGATGCTACCGGGTAAATGGTATGTTTTGTGCTCAAGTCCATTACCCGTAAATACCTCTCCAGCTAGGAGGGAGTGTTAATATTATGGTAGCTGCGGGAGGTATTTACACCCACGTGTGAACCTGACGAGAATAGAAGACTCCGGGAAGCAAGAGAAACCCTAATGAGTTGGCTAATAACCCTAGAAGCCTTGTCGGCTCAAGAAGAAAATCTATATTAGGCTATTAGCCTCCAAGAGAAGAAGTCGGCCAGAATTAATAATAATATATTGAACAGACACATACCCAGAAGGAGAAGTTGACCCCAACAAACTGGCAGGATTACTATAAATACAGGGCGCCAGTTCTCATTTGACAACAACTCAAAATTGCAGTTTCCCAGTTGGTGCATAGGTTTGGAGGAGGGTTGCAGGTGCAGCTGCAGCAACAACTAGTTTCAGTATTGGCTTGGATTTCTCTTGGCTAGGGTTTGGGACTATCTGATCAGTCTTTTGTGTTGCACTATCCTTGGGGAGAGATGCACTGTCCTTTGTTTGGCTATCTAGCCTAGGGTTTGCTTCTGGAGAAATTCTTAGTCAAGGTTAAGGTGCTCGAAGGGAGGCTTCGGCCTGTGGTTGGGTGATGAGGGTATCGTCAATGGTAAAACGAGCACACCATCTTCTATATTCTAATAGTAGTCTCCACTCCTTTTTATTTCATGCAAGTAGATAACCTCTGACTTAACTTACCTTCATCTTACAGATCATTCAACAGGTGCATATAGCAGCACAAGAAAGAACTTACTTGGTCTTCATACTTTTCCTTGAGACCTAGTGCATGTAAGACTTTTGCGTGCATTGTGCATTGCAACTTCTCCTGGCACTATTCGTCATATGCCTTTTTCTCAACGTGTCCCAACTTAGTCTGCATGAAAACTTCCTCTATCGATATCTGCATCACACACTATAATTCTTCATGCACGTGAGTCTCCTCCAAGGATCTTTGTGTTGCATACTGCAATTCTTCATGTGTGCGAGCCTCATACAGTGACCTTTCTGTCACCCACTACACCTCTTCATAGATTCGAGCTTCCTCTAGTGACCTTTGTGTCACCCTCTACACTTCCTCCTGGATTTGTGCCTCTTCAAGATACCTTTGAGTCACGCTTTGCGGCTCCTAGTGCACTCTTTCCTCTTCAAGTGATCTTCGTGCATTGCGTAGAAATTACTTTTGTTGAGAAACATCAAACATTGGAGGGGCATGATGTGCTTTCCTAATATTTTTGTCTAGTTTTTTACTCAAGCCTTCACCATGCTCGAAGTCTGCCTCTGTATTTATCCCTCCATGGGTTACTACCCAGACGTTAGCTTCCTCGTTCTTCTTCTTGTTCTTACGTGGCTCGACATGCACCATGTTACATTTGGTATTCTTGTCCTCCCACTTCTTCAGTAAATTGGGACAATCCTCGGTTACATGTTCAGGACTATAAAAATAGGCACATAACACACATGGTTTGGTGCAAAATCATGAGACATGACCAATATCCATGCAATTAAAACATGTGGGGGGTCTACCTCACCCTTCGCCATATCTGCGGTTGTGGCTGCGCCCATATCCACCTCGAGGACCTCCTTGGTATCCTCCTCTTTCTATTCCACCACACTCACCACCTTTCTTCTCCTCTTGTAACTGGAATGCATCATGAGTGTTATCTTTCATTAATTGGAGGGAGTGACAACTATTGACATCAAGGCCGACAGATTTACAGAACTCGTAGAATGGAGTGTGAGTCATCGTCTAGTATTTCTGCAAGGTGGGACAATGAGGTGACACGTGGTCCTACTATCTACATATCTCACACCATTCTGACTGTCTGGATGGAAATGGACTTGGCACGCCTGTCACCACATAATTTGGAAGTACCGGGCACTCGTCTCGGCGATGCCCCTCAGAGCAGCATGTAGTACACCATACGTGCTCGCGCATGAATTTAGTCTTTGCCATATTTTGTAGTTATATTTTTAGGTTGGCCAATTTCAAATGAACCTGTGTCAACCCAGTCGATGTCTTTGTGCCTCCAGGTGTAGCTTCCAAGCACATCGTGATTTCGACCGCCTCTGCCTAAGTCATCACCTTTTGTTGGGTGGGCGGGACTCGAATATGGGGGATTAACCCTGCAATGAACCATTATATGTGTTACACATCTTGAATTTGGAAATTCATCCTATCTAACAATATTTTAAACCATTGGTCATAGTCCCAAATGGTTTCTCCTTCCTTTTTTTTGATCTCCTTGATTTTTGTAATGCATTGGGATTCTGACTTAGGATTCTAAAATTCCCTAGTAGATCCTGCTTAATTTTGGTCAAGGGTTTTTCCTGTCCCGCTGGTGCAATATCCTTATACTTCATGTACCATGTCAGGGCTCTATCCCTAAACGTGGTCTCTAGTTGCACAATTTTAGCTGCTTCATCTGTAATTCTCTTTATAGACCAGATTGCTTCACAAGTAAACCAATGTTTCTCTGCATCGTCCTTACCTATTCCATGGAACACAGGAAACCTTGGTGTATTGTATTAATTCACCATCTTCAAAATTGAGTTATTTCCTCTTTTATGACTGTTAGGTGATGTACTTTTCTACACCACTATTGCTTGAGGAAAATTATTTTTGACTTCTCCTTCTTCTTCACTCATCTTGTTGCTTCTTTCTTCTTCTTCTCTTTCTTCTAATCCAATCTCTTTACTGTCTATTTTGTTTTATTCTTTATTAAAAATGCACAATGGGGGTGGTACAAAAGGGGGGTAAGTCCATATTATTATGAAACTTATCGCGAGGTGACCCAAATATTTATCTACTTGCATCTACGCAAGACCATATACTACTATCAATTCATCTCCCCCACCACTAGGGGAGCCTCCATCTTCCTTTTCTTCCGGAGAACCAATACTCTGCACTCTACCTTCCTGTCCTGACTATGCACCACAAATGTGCACTCTGTCTTCCACACTGACTTTCGCACTACAAATCCATACTTTGTCTCTTGGTATGATCTATGAACTACAACTTTGCATAATCTGTCTCTCCAAACAACACACTACTACTTCACGTGCCATCCTCTCTTTTTATCAGTGCACCATTACTTTGCGCTTCATATTCTTCTAAGGTTGTGGTACTCTGCAATAGCCAAGGGTTGCAGAATTCCTCACCTAGGTCCATACTATTATCACTACTGGTATCCCTACTAGACACCATCTCCTCTATTCCATGCTTCTTTGTAGGCCTATCCTTATCTGTGCTCCACTTTGGCACAACATTCACTCCCACACTACCACTCGGTGCAATTTATTTTCTCTTCATCTTGGAATAGACACCTCGTCATGTGCCCCTAGCTAATTCATTTCGACCTTTCTCTTCCACTCTTCGTCTTATCTCAACTCTTATTGCGTACCTCTCAACACTTTTTCTCCTCTACTCTTCTGGGTCCATTCCATACTTCACCTCATCTTGAAAATTTTTGGATCCTCCTCAATGGACCCATTCTCTCTCTTTTTTTACTTTCCCCCGTATTTGCAGGAACCCCCGCCCGCGCGCACACTAGGGGAGTTTACTCAGCCATTCGATCGAGCTCCATGTGCATTAGCCCCTTCTCAATGAACAACATTTTTATCCAAAGTGAAATTTATTCCATCATATGCCTTATCGTTCCTTATTCAAACTTTCTTTCCACCTCGTTGAAAGAATCGGTGTATTCTACAATAAATTCAATAATGTGTCTTTATTTTACTTAAGAAACCCAGAAATCAATAGCCCAAGTCCACTTATTGTCCAATTCTTTATTCTCTTCAAGCTTGGCTTGATACCAAACCACTGGCTCCATTACCACACCAGAGAATTGGTAGCATCTTGCCTCTTTAGCCATTCATGCAACAGATAAGGAAATTCCACAAAGAAAAGATCATGCATATCCAAGTAAAGATATATGTCTTTCCGTTGCTTCTCATTCACCCTCAATCCTTGAGTCTCTCATAGGGAAAACTCATCTTCTTTTGCTTCTATCGAATCTTTAATTTCCTCTTTAGACGGATGCCAGCTCATTTTTTCCCTTCATCGATCTCGACAAGACTTTCAGGTCATGACAATGGAACCATTTGTTGGATGTTTTTAGTCCACGCTTGCACACATATTGTCCTTCTTAAAACTGGGGAGTTTATACCAAGGGTTCATCTAGAGTTGTCCAACAAAAACCTGAGAGCAACAACATATCAATCCTCAGCCAAGGCCGAGGAAGGTCTCACCCAAGATGCAGAGAGGATCACAGAGACCATAAGGTCTCATGAAAGGTATGAAGGCTAAACACATGAAAAGTCACTTTGATTGGCATCCATGAAGATCATATCTGATAAACTATTAGGACTAAGAATTAAAATGATACACACACATATTCAACTCATACATAGAAGACACTGAATGGATCGGAATTGTCATATCTTTATTATTGGAAGAATTCCATCACATCAGAGATATACATTGTGCAATACACATACACATGATATCCATAAAGCCTCCTATCTTTACTGTATAAATACTCATAGTTATAACATGTTCTGTAATGTTCCCTTTCTCAAAACTCAGACATATTATGTTAGATATTCCTTCTATATCTCTCTCTGTTGGGGATAGTTGTCTCTTTCTTCTCTACTCCACTCATTTTTCTAATAAAATTTCCTCACATGCTTCTCGTGTTTGCCAAAACTCCACGTAGACTTCCTACATCAAGGGAAATCTTAATTGCCTGGCCAACTCATTCTCTGGTTATCCCACGTCCTTGTATGTTGTTGGTAGTAATTATTGAGGGATATTTCCCGATGATTCCTTTCTTGATTCCAACATGCATCTTCTTGTTTTCCAGTGCAACTGATAAAAATAGGATTGATGCATACTTGGTATTCTTTAAGCTTGGTGCGCAACTGAAAAAACTTGGTACGGTGCAGACTCTATGTCATTCCTCGCACATTTCCTTAAGAACACGCAAAATTATGGATTGAGCACGCACAACTTTGTTTGTGCATGCACACAAAATTGAACCCAAAACTTTATGTTCCCACATGATAGAATAATAGAGGATGAAAAGATTTTGTAGCAGACATATAGGCCATAGTGTCAAAGGAAACTCCACAATGAGTGCATATTTATTTGTATCTACAATTCCATTACTGAAGAAAAGAGAGTAGAGCATAGGCCTCACTTTCTAGCTTGGTTGTCTCTCGTATTTGGTTTCCTAGGATATTATAGATTTTAACCTTGTACAATTATTTCCTGCAAACAGATTTTCAGTAAAAGAACATAAAAGATACAATGGAAAATACAAACATTACAAAGATATTTTTCCCCTGGAAACCAAAATCGAGAAAACCAACATATTCTGTATTCATTCATAGTGATACATTATTTATAATACAATATACATATAGGAGCCAACGGAACCCAAAACCCTAACCCTATGACCTGGATTAGTCAACAACCCTAATTACTTAACCGGAAATAGAAAAACACTGGCAAAAACCATGTGATAAAATATCGTCGAACAATGGACAAAAAAATCGATGCAACACGAAAAATGAGGAAAAAAATGCAACATGTTTCCTGAGTCAAAAACACGTTTCCCAAGGAAAAACAATTCTCGGGGGGGGGGGGGCACCCCATGCACCTGGTGTAATGAAGAAAATACTAAGACTAGTTGTGAAAAGAATATAACACATACCCAACATTCTCCCACTTGTTTTTTTCTTTGCATACAGGGGGTTATAAGGTTACATAGTCAAGAATCCATGAAAGCAATGCCCATAGATCCTCTACACTAAGAGAACTTCTCAATGCTCACAGATTTTGTTAACGAATCTGCAACATTATTCAAAGTGTCCACCTTCATCAACAACACTTTCTTTTCTTCAACCATGTCTCTCACAAATTTATATTGAATATCAATATGCATTGTCTTTGAATGATAAGTCGGGTTCTTTGCCAGAAAAATTGCACTCTGACCGTCACAATCTATCCTTACATCTTGTTGTACCAACCCAATACCTAAACAAAATATTTGTAACCATACTTTTTCCTTACTTGCATGAGTGGTTGTCATGCATTCAACTTTTGTAGTTGAAAGTGCCACTACAACCTGTGTTTTTCTCATCCAACTGTTTGTTCCTCCAAATAGGTTAAACACATACCCGCTTGTAGATCTCCTACGATCCAAATCTATAGCCCAGTCTGCATCCACAAATCCATGTATGTCCAACACTCTGTCCAATCCTGGTCTTCCCTGGTAGCACAGTCCATAGCTAGTAGTGCCATGCAAATACCTGAAAACCCTTTTTATTGTTATCCAATGCTCCTTCCTTGGTTTTGACATATACCTACTCAAACTTCCCACTACATGTGCAATGTTTGGCCTAGTACATACCATTGCATACATCAAACTTCCAACAAGAATAGGGACCTTGACCGGTTTGCATTCATGCATATTAAACCTTTGCAATATTGTCTCAACATATTTTCTCTAATTTAACCAGAGTTACCCCTTTTTCCGATCTCTTTTAATTTCCATGCCCAAAATGAAATTTGTAGCACTGAGATCCTTCATGTCAAATTTAGAGGAAAACTGAGTTTTCACATCTTGGATAATCTCCTTGTTGTTTCCTATCAGTAACATGTCATCCACATACAAGACCAAATAAATTAAATGATCACCAATTAATTTAAAATACACACATTGATCATCTTTGCTTCTTGTGAAGCCAAGTCCCATCGTATAAGTATCAAATTTTTGATACCACATCCTTGGTGATTATTTTAAAGCATACAAGGACTTTTTCATCTTGCATATCGACTCCTTCTTTCCCTTCACATCAAAGCCTTATGGTTGCTTCATATATGATGCAGACCCCCCTTCTCTCCTCGGGTTGCTCGACCTCCCAGTTAAGGATATTCGATTCTCGGAGCCGAATTGGCTCTCTGAAACCTTAATGGTCTCACTAGTGATTTAACACAGGCCCTTCTAGTCTCCTGGTGTAGATTCTATGGCACCCGTAACCTCTCCTTTCGCGTTGTTGAACTGTCATTTCCAGGTGCTAGCTCCTCTTCCATTATCCCCTTCTCGTATGTGACCTCGAGTTATGTCCTCACGTAAACACGTGATTGCAGGCACAACCTAAAGTGGTTTGAGGCCACACTGCTTTTCTCCCCGCAATTCACCCCTAGTTTCCATGTCTCCCTTTTCCAATATCGTGGTTCCAATTGTGGCCCTCTCTTAGGTTTTTAAAACTCGAGCACTTTCTGGCCCCGCAATTCAACGTGACCGTTGATCTTGCGATCTCAGATGGGGCCTCTCGATTGATGGTTCATATTTTCTCCTTTTAAATCAACGCCCGTGATTTACTTTGTGATTCAGGTTTCAAAGTTTTCAACTCTCAAACCTCACTTTATCTGCAATGATAGATCTCCTGCCATGTGTCCTCAAATCGACGGCTCTAACCGTTTCGGGATTTTGGACTTCGGGAATCTCAAATCTCAAAATTCACCTTTCCCCTATTTCTTTATCCGAAGCTCGCGATCCACTGACGCGTGTCCCCCACAGATCGACGGATGTGATTCTTTCGGGTCTTAGGGCTTCGGAAATTGCAACTCTCATCTTTCTCTTTCTTTTGAAGTGCACAGATTTCTGCCACATGTCCCTCTGGATCTGGCAGTCGAGATTCACTTCGGACTTTGGGTTTTGGGAATTTCAAATCTCAACTGAAACCCACAAGATTTTATTTGAAGCTCGTGATCTGTCACCACACGTCCCTCTAGATCTGACTCTCCAAATTTACTTAAGACTTTGGGTTTCAAGAGTTTCAATTCTCAACAGAAACCCAAGTGCTTTTATTTGAATTTCACGATCCATCACCGCGCGTCCCTCTAGATATAACGGTCTAGATTCAATTCGAGTTTCGGGTTTTGGGATTTTTGTCTCCTCGATACTTCAAATTATCTGATCCGTGAAGCCCCAAAAGAACCTGCGATTAACAACTGCGTAACTTTTCCCAGATTTGATGGTCTAGGACGATCTCACTTCCTCTAAATGGATCTCAGCTGTCACTTCACAACTTTCACCAGAATTCCTCCTCTTTGTTGATTCTTGGTCATTGTCTGTCTTGAGATTTATTCCGATGCCTCATTGCGAACTCAGAATCTCTGACGAAATCCAGACTTAGTGATTTCTTCAAAATAAATCTCTTTATGCACTCCTTGCGCCTCGCAGTCCCATTCTCAACACTTAGTCGATTTTTGAATCTGTGCACTCCTTGCGACAGGTTCTCATGCAAGACTTAAGTTCTTGCGGCGACTGTGCACACCTTGCAACAGTCTCTTTGCACTCCTTGCAAAGGGAAGTTTGTGTTTATCTCTTATGAGCTTCGGAGTTGAAATAGACTCTGTCCATGCACTCCTTGCGGATTGTATGCACACCTTGCATGAAATCAATGAAGAGAACGATTGAAACTTATCTAAACATTTCACAGTTTCAGGTATTCAACAACATAATTCATTCATTCATGAAAACAACAATAACATGGAATTACAAGTTGTAGCAACACCATGCATTGGATCAATTTTCTTTTGTTATATTAATTCAAAAGTAAATGGCTACAGCTATGATAAAACAACAACAAAACTCAGCAACAACTAAATCACAACAAACTCCTACTAACTTGCATCAGCCTCATTCGGGCATACAAAACCTCTATTTATCTCAGAGGGTTCTTAGGGTTCCCTCAGACTACTCGTCTACTCGAAAACAAAGCCTAACCGCTACCTAACTTATGTTACATTCAAGACTAGGAGTGAAACCCCCAAATCACTCATGATCTTTCAACTCCCAAGTGTTTGATCTTCTTCAGTTTTTCAATCATCTCCAAAAGATTTGCAGGAAACGCCAACACCAACGTTCAATATTCCGAAATGATTCAAAGGCATTGAGTTGTCCTGCCACGTGTGCTTGCTGGTGATGCTTCTGCATCATACTCCCCTGGACAAAAAATCATGGACTCCTGTCCATGAGCTCCTGCACCGAATTTCCATGCTTCTGGATAACAACTTCATTTTCCCAACTGGCATCTTCTATTGGGTGTCCCTTCCACTTGACCAAATATTCAAAATAGGTCTTCCTCCTGGTCTTCTTTCCAATCCTCTGATCAATGATATTCTCCATCTGTGGTTTTTCCACTATAGGCATTTGTTTCTCCCACTGAATCTTCTCTTGATCTCTAGATCTTTCTGTGTCATTTGCCCTATAAGGATACAGGTCTGATATGTTGAATATGGGTGATATGCCCACACCATTTGGTAGCTCAATCTCATAGGCATTTGCATCAAACTTCCTTAATATATTACATGGACCTATCTTCTTCATCTTCAATTTGCTATATGTTCCCCTAGGGAACCTTTCTTTATTGAGATGTGCTAGATGTTGATCTCCTACTTCAAATTGAATCTCTATGCGATGTTGATCAACTATGTACTTGTACTCTTGGCTAGAGTTCTGCAACTGCTCTTTGATCTAGTTATGGAGCTTCTTCATTCCTACAACAAAACTTTCTGCTCCAACGCTTCTGATCTCACTCTGTTCCAAATCCCTCAAATCAACTACTCCTCTTGGTTGCATTCCATAGACTATTTGGAATGGGCTCTCTCTAGTGCTCATGTTTGGTGAGTCATTGTATGCAAATTCTGCTTGTGGTAGAATCTGATCCCACTGATTATGATGCTCAGTGAATAGACTCCTCAATAAGTTTCCCAAACTTATGTTCACCACCTCAGTCTGTCCATCTATCTGAGGGTGATAAGCTGAGATGAAGGACAAATATGTCCCCAACTTCTTCCATAGTGTTCACTAGAAATGACCAATGAATTTGGTATCTCTGTATGAAACAATACTTTCGGGTAATCCATGAAGTCGAACAACTTCCTTGAAAAATAATTTTGCAACATGTGTTGCACCACTGGTCTTCTGGCATGGGATAAAGTGTGCCATTTTTGAAAATCTACCCACCACCACAAATATGGATTCACATCCTCTTTGTGTTCTTGGCAGTCCCAACACAAAATCCAGTCTTATTTCATCCCAAGGCCTCTCTGGTACTGGCAATGGTTGATACAATCCAATGCTCTGTCTTTTTCCTTTTGCATGTTAGCAGATTCTACATCCATTCACAAATTTTATCACTTTTGTTCTCATACCGGGCTAGTAATATGCATTGCTCAATTGTGAAAATGTTTTATCATGGCCAAAATGTCCAGCCAATCCTCCACTATGCTTTTCCTTCAAAAGGTTATCCCTCATTGAACATTTTTGTATGCACAATTGATTTCCCTTGAACAACAATCCTTCTTGAATCATATAATATGTCCATTGTCTCTTGTCTCTCATCACAGGATTTGCACATGCTTCATATGCTTCCTTGAAATCTGGATCATCACCATACATTTCCTTAAGGTGTTCAAACCGCAAGGTCTTCACCTGAAATTATTGTAGAATCAAACATATCCTACTCAATGAATCAATAACTTTGTTAGCACTTCCAACAATATGTTTTATGACAAAAGTAAAATTCTCCATAAATTCAATCCACTTTGCATGCCTCTAATTCAATTTTTCCTGTCTGGTTATGAATTGTAAAGCTTGGTTATCAATGTACAAGATAAATTCCTTTGGAACTAGGTAGTGCCTCCATTTCTTCAAGGCTTGAATTATGACATAAAACTCTTTGTCATATATGGAGTACTTTATCTTAGTCTCATTCAACTTCTCACTTAATTATGCAACTGGTTTATTATCTCTGCTCAAGACTGCTCCAATTGCAACTCCACTTGCATCACATCTCACTTGAAATGTCTTCTCGAAATTTGGTAAGACCAGAATTGGTCATTCTGTTATCTTCTCCTTCAATATATTGAATTTCCTCTCATCCTCCTTTGTCCATTTAAAATACTTGTGCCTCTTCTTCACTGTATCCATCATTGGTGCACAAATTTCATTGAAATTCCTGATGAACTTCCTATAGAAACTTGATAATCCATGGAAGCTTCTTACTTCAAACATACTCCTTGGTGATGGCCATTCTTTGATTACTTTCACCTTCATTGGATCCATCTTCAATTCATTTGAGGAGATCACAAAACCCAAGTAAATGAGTTATGTCTTCATAAAAGAGGACTTCTTCAGATTTATCAACAACTTCTCCTGTTGTAGTCTCCTCATCACTAATGTCAGATGTCTCAAATTCTCCTCTTTAGTCCAGCTAAAGACCAATATATCATCCATATATACAACCACAAACTTGCCAATGAAATCTTTTAGTATTTCATTCATCAATATCATAAAAGTACTTGGGCCATTTGTTAAGCCAAATGGCATAACAAGCCACTCATACAACCCTTCATTTGTCTTAAAGGTTGTTTTCCACTCATCACCTTCTCTCATCCTTATCTAGTGATATCCAATTTTCAAATCTATCTTAGAAAATAAATTTGCTTCACTTAAACAATCCATTAAGTCATCCATTCTTGGCAAAGGAAATCTATACCTGATGGTGATCTTGTTAATGGCCCTTGAGTCTGTACACATTCTCCATCCTCCATCCTTATTTGGACTCAACACAGTTAGTACTGCGCATGGACTCAATCTTTCTCTGACCAAACCCTTGTCTAACAAATCCTATACTTGGTTCTTTACCTCCTCATTCTCTTGAGGTGGCTCTACATGTCTCCTTGGTGGCATTGTGTTGACTGTCTCTCACACTTCTGAAAACAATTTCAGGTTCTGATACCACTTTATGGTATCAAACTATCTCCTTTGTCTCCTTCGCCTGAAATCTACAGACGAAATCAGGCTTTGATACCACTTGATGCAAACCCCCCTTTTCTCCTCGGGCTGCTCGACCTCCCTGTCAAGGATCTTCGATTCTCAGAGCTGAATTGGCTCTCTGAAACCTTAATGGTCTCACTAGTGATTTAACATAGGCTCTTCCAGTCTCCTGGTGCAGATTCTATGCCACCCGCAACCTCTCCTTTCACATTGCTGAACTGTCAGTTCCAGGCGCTAGCTCCTCTTCTGTTAGCCCCTTCCCATATGTGACCTCAGTCTATGTCCGCACATAAACACGTGATTGCAGGTGCAACCTAAAGTGGTTTGAGGCCACACCGCTTTTCTCCCCGCAATTCAACCCCAACTGCCACGTCTCCCTTTTCCAATACCATGGTTTCAATTGCGTCCTGCTCTCAGATTTTTAAAACTCGAGCACTTTCTGGCCTTGCAATTCAACGTGACCATTGATCTTGCATTCTTAGGTGGGGCCTCTCAATCGACAGTTCATATTTTATCCTTTTAAATCAAGGCCTGTGATTTACTTCGCGATTTGGATTTCAGAGTTTTCAACTCTCAAACCTCACTTTCTCTGCAATGACAGATATCCAACCATGTGTCCTCCTCAAATCGACAACTCTAACCGTTTCAGGATTTTGGACTTTAGGAATTTCAAATCTCAAAATTCACCTTTCCCCAATTTCTTTTATCTGAAGCTCACGATCCACCGACGCATGTCCCCAACAGATCGATGACTGCGATTCTTTCGGGTCTTCGGGCTTTAGAAATCTCAACTCTCAACTTTCTCTTTCTTTCGAAGTGCGTGGATTTCTACCATGTGTCCCTCTAGATCTGACAATCCAGATTCACTTTGGACTTCGGGTTTCGATAATTTCAAATCTCAACTGAAACCCACAAGATTTTATCCGAAGCTCACGATCTATTGCCACACATCCCTCTGGATCTGACGGTCCATATTTACTTCGGACTTCAGGTTTCGGGAGTTTCAATTCTCAACTAAAACCCAAGTTATTTTATCTGAAGTTCGTGATCCCCCACCACGTGTCCCTCTAGATCCGACGGTCCAGATTCACTTCGGGTTTCGGGATTTTTGTCTCCTCGATACTTCGAATTCTCTTATTCTTGAAGCCTCGACAGAACTCGCGATTAAAAACCACGTAAATTTTCTCAGATCCGACGGTCTAGGACGATCTCACTTCCTCTGAATGGATCTCATCTGTCACTTCTCAAATTTCACTAGGCTTCCTCCTCTCTGCTGATTCTTGGTTGATGTCTCTCATGAGCTTGATTCTGACGCACTCCTTGCGAACTCAAAATATCTGACGAAATCCAGACTTAGTGATTTCTTCAAAAGAAATCTCTTTACACACTCTTTGTGCCTCCCAGTCTCGTTCTTGGCACTTAGTCAATTTTTGGATTTGTGTAGTCCTTGTGATAGGTTCTCATGCAAGACTTAAGTTCTTGCGGTGACTATGCACACCTTGTAGCAGTCTATTTGCACTCCTTGCAAAGGGAAGTTTTTGTTTATCTCTTTTGAGCTTCAGATTCGAAATAGATTCTGTCCACGCACTCCTTGTGGACTGTATGCACACCTTGCATGAACTCAACGAAGAGAATGATTGAAACTTATCTAAACATTTCATAGTTTCAGGTATTCAACAACATAATTCGTTCATTCATGAAAACAACAATAACAAGGAATTGCAAATTGTAGCAACACCATGCATTGGATCAATTCTCTTATGTTTTATTCATTCAAAAGTAAATGGCTTCAACTATTATAAAACAACAACAAAACTCAGAAACAAATAAATCACAACAAACTCCTACTAACTTGCAGCAACCTCATTCGGGCGTACAAACCTCTATTTATCTCAGAGGGTTCTTAGGGTTCCCTCTGACTAGTCGTCTACTCGAAAACAAAGCTTAACCGCTACCTAAGTTCCTTTACATTCAATACTAGGAGTGAAACCCCCAGATCACTCATGATCATTTAGCTCCCAAGCGTTTGATATTCTTCAGTTTTTCAATCGGCTCCAAAATATTTGTAGGAAACGCCAAAGTTCAAGGTTTCAAAATGATTCAAAGGCACTGAATTGTCCTGCCACGTGTGCTTGTTGGCGATGATCCTGCATCAATATAGATTTCTTCTTCCATATCCCCATGTAGAAGTGTTGTATTCACATCCATCTCTTCTACTTCAAAATCAAATGCAACAACAACAGATAACATAAATATTATAGAAGTTAACTTGGCAACAGGGGAAAAAATCTCACCAAAATCAATTCCCTCAACCTGGGAATAACCCTTTTCTACTAACCGAGCTTTGTATTTATTCACTTTTCCTTCTACATTCACCTTCTTTTTAAATACCCATTTGCTTCCAATCAGATTTCTTCCAGTCGACAACTCCACTAGATCCCAAGCCTCATTGTTATCCAAGGCTGCCATTTCTTCATCTGTGTCCTTTCTCCAGAGTTTTCCATCCTCTTAATCCACTGCCTCCTTGACAGTTCTATGATCATCATCAGTAATAGACAAATACAAATTTGAATGGAAATCAGATGGAGTATACCTTTCTGATAGCCTTCTTTCTCGAATCGATCTCCTCCATATTGGAGTATGAGGATTTTCTTCTTCTAATTCATGTTCTTATGTAGAGTCTAATTCATCATCCTTTAAGTCAAACTCTATTTTCTTTCGTTCTTCCTTACTTGGTAGGACTTACTATTTAAAAAAATCCTTCATTTCTCTAAATACCACATCTCGTCTATACAAAAATTTCTTAGTTTATGGGTTCCAAAGCTTATAACCTTTGATACCATCTTTATACCCAATAAAGATACACTTTTTAGCCTTCTTATTTAGATTACTCCTATTTTACTTTGGCACATGAATATAGGCCTCACAGCCAAATACCTTATGATGTGTGAGAGAAGGTTTCTTACCAATCCATACCTTTTGTGGAGTCTTTTCATCCAATGCCGATGAGGGTGATTTGTTGACCAAGTAACATGCAGTACCCACTACCTCTGCCCAAAATTATTTCCCTAACCCGACACCAAGGCATGCACCTTGATTTTTCCATCAGCGTCATGTTCATCCTTTCTACAACTCCATTCTCTTGAGGTTTATATGGAGTAGTCTTCTGCCTTACTATACCGCACTTCTTACAAAATTCTTCAAATTCATTCCCGCATAACTCTCCGCCATTATCTGTCCTCAATACCTTAATTCTTTTATCTGTTTGATTCTCAACAAGAGCCTTAAACTATTTAAACTTATCAAAGACTTTAGATTTCTTCTTGAGGAAATTTATCCAAGTATTCCTCGAGAAGTCATCTACAAATGAGACATAACACATGTTTTCCCAATGATGGAATCAACATAGGTCCAAACACATCACTGTGAACTAGATGTAAAATTCCTTCTTCCTTTGTTGCACCAGAGGGGAATCTTACCCGATTTTTCTTCCCATATACACAATGTTCACAAAAATAAAAATCCAAAGAGCAGTTAGACATAACTTCAACCATACCTTTACTGTGTAGTAGTCAAAGACCCTTCTCTCCGATATTCCCCATTCTTTGATGCCACAACATAACCTTTTCTCCATAGACTATAGGAGTTTTTTCTTCTTCAACTCCAATATCAAGAACAATGGAACTATTACACCCATCACTAATATTGCTTCCTTGCATCTTATATAGAGTTCCAAACTGAACTCCCTTTGGCAACACCATTGCTCCTCGAACCATCCTGCAGGTTTCCTTTTCAAATATTGTTTTTACCCCTGCATCGTCCATTTTGCTTATATAAATCAAATTTCTCATTAATCCTGGGATGTGCAAAACACCAGGTAGTGTTATAATCCTTCCATCTATGAGCCTTGACTTAACTTGCCCTCATCCTATGATTCTGGTTGTTGAGTCATCAACGAGGAAAACATTACCTCCATCATACCTTTCATATTCATAGAACCACTCCCTATGGGGAGTCATATGAAAGAATGCACCTAATTCAACCAACCATGTCTTATGATATGCATGTGTGCTTGAAGAAACCAAGTACACATCCCCTCCTTCCTTGGAGGTCTTTTCTTTTGTAGAAGGAGTTTCTTCACATCCCTTCTTTTTCTCAACTTTGGATCTACATTGCTTCTTGTAGTGCCATTATTTTCCACATCTCCAACATACCTTTACAAAATTTTCGAGAGATTTAGATATACCCTTAGACTTAGATCTCCCACTTGAGGACTTAGATCTATTTATTTCCTGGGAGCGTCCTCTTGCAAATAATTCATCTGTGCTATGTCTTTCCATGTTCTTTCATCTCATCTCCTCCGACAACAAGGATGAGACCACTTCATCAAACTTCAAGGTAGTTGTATTACTGCCTATGGCCACCACCAGACTATCCCACGAGTCTAGTAAAGAGATTAATAAATGGATACACTTACCTTCATCTGAAATTTTAATCCCAATAGATAATAATTGACTTACCACAATATTGAAGGTGTTCAAATGCTCTGCCGCCGAGTCTCCATCTCTCATCCTCAGGGTATACAACTTCTTTCTCAGGAATAATTTATTTACTAGGGACTTAGACCCATACAACTTCCCTGACTTATCCCATAAATCCTTGGTTGTAGCTTCCTCTGACACATTCAATAATACTTAATCTGAGAGACACAGTCAGATTGTGCTCTTCGCCTTACAATCTAACTTTTTCCAGTCATCTGCTAAAGTTCCTGTAGGTGCAGTACCTGGATCCACCATGATCCACTGATTTATTTCCACCAATAGATCTTCCATCTTGAGCTTCCACAACTCAAAGATTTTCCCATTAAACTTCTCAATATCCATTTTCAAATTGCTCACCATTTCTCTTCACTTGAAGAATCAATACCTCAGATCTCCCACTGTAACAAGGCTTATCACAGTCCCGAACCAAACCCTTGACCACAAAGGCGTCCCCCTGAAGCCAACAAATCTTTGATACTAAATGTAGATTTTAACCTTGTGCAATTATTTACTACAAACAAATTTTTTAGTAAAAGAACATAAAAGATGCAATGTCAAATACAAACATTACATAGATATTTGTCCCCTGGAAACCCAAACTGGGAAAACCAACATATTTTATATTCATTCATAGTGGTACATTGTTTACAATACAATATACATATAGGAGCCAACAACATCCAAAACCCTAACCCAATGACTTGGATTAGTCAACAACCCTAATTCCTTAACTGGAAATAAAAAACCATTGGAAAAAATCATGTGGCAAAACACTGCCCAACAATGGACACAAAAATCGAGGCGACACGAAAAATGAGGAAAAAAATTCAACACGTTTCTCGAGGAAACAAATTCTAAGGGGCATTGCCCCCGAAGGGGGAGCCTGGTGACCCCCGACACACCCGACACAATTTAGCAAATACTACGGCTAGTCATGAAAATAATAACACATACCTAACATATATATCTTGTGTTCTTTTGTGTGTGGATGGTGTGTAATTTTTCTCCTTTATTTCATTTTTGTATTCAATTATTTTCATAAATATGAGCAATAAGCTAGTAATAACTAATCTAAGATACAAGAAAATCAATTTCATAATCTAAGATTTTGGAATAGTATAAGATATGTTGTGACAAATTGTTCTAGTGGAATATCCATGCCATTTTATAGATCATATTGGTATCAAAGAGATGTTTCTCTGGGGTATTTGTGGAAAGTTGCAGGATCCAATAATTGGCTTAAGAAGAAAGTCGTGGAACCCTAGATATGGCAGATGAGTCTGTTCATAACAACCCTTGAGATCTAGAAGAGGATATATTTGTGAGGATGGAAGATAAATTCATTAATATCTCTCACAATATGACCCTCCTCATGGCGGCTCTAGCAAACAAGCTCAGATCATTTGGGGAGGTTGGAGGTTCTAACTCAAATATCAGATTAGAGGGGAAATCGAGAGATAATGAAAACCCATAAAAGTAGTCGAGGAAAAATCTCAAGAAAGAGAAGCCAAGTTCCAGAGTCATCACCCCTTCATACCATTTATTTAAAATGGAAATGAAAGTGGATATAAATCCATAACAAGGTGAGATCGATGCATTAAAGTTGAATCACTGGTTGCAACAATTAAATGTCTATTTTAGTGTTCATAATATAGATGAGGAGCAAAAGATTTCATTTTCTCAACTGAAATTAGAGGGTCGTGCATTTACCTAGTGTGAAAGACACATAGATACACTTAGACTAGAGGGTGATCTGCCAGTAATTAAGTGGGAGGATTTTAAAACCTTCATTAAGTCCTAATTCTACCCTATTGGGAATGTAGAGGACCGATGGATCCATTGGCATTACTTTAGGTAAATGAAAGGGTAGAGTGTGCAAGAGTACACCACTGAATTCATAAAGATGGCTATCTTGTTGGGTATCTCTCCCAAGAGCCTAGATATACTCCTCAAGTATTTGGGGGGTCTACACAATTATTTGCGAAAGAAAGTGATGCTCTTCAAGCCCAAGACATTTTATGAGACCTGTGTGCAAGAAAAATATCTAGAAAATATAGGTCACAATAAAGGACAACCAAGTGGTTCTAAACATAAAGAGTACCAAGATGCTTCCAAGGATGGAAAGAATATGTGGAAAGGGAAATACAAGAAGATGAAAACCACTGCACATCAGTTCAAGGGTCCAAGTAACCACTGTAACCATTGCAATATCAATGGTCACACTGAAGAAAAGTGTTTTAAATTACATCCAGAGCTACGCCCTAAGAATCGTAAGAAGGATGCCAAGAAGAAGAACCTTCTGGCCATGGATTCAAACAATCAGGTAGAAAGTAGCTCAGATGTGGATGAGAATATTTCCTGCACTTTAGTGCAGAAGAAGGTGAATCTAACTAGCCTTCATCACAAGGAAGAGAAGGAGATGACGAAAATTATGTAAAATATGATCACTTCAACCATATATCAAGTTATAATAGTAGCAATAAATTAACCCTCCAAACAAGTTAATCATGCAATAAATTAGGTCTAAAAAATATAAGTTAAACTAGGATTTTGTAAACAACTTGCTAAAATGATAAGAGAATATAAAACCCTAACCATGCAAGACGTCAAGGCCTACATGGCTGAAAATCAAATCAACAATGCAATAAATGATAACAAGATGCACTTCAAGGTAAAATTTCCAATAAACCCTAGACATCAAACACATTTATGGCTGAAAATCAAAGTAAGATTATCACAAACCCCAATCTAACCTTAGAACAATGAAGGATAAGGGTGAATTTAGGTTCTAAGAATTTCTATAGGGAGTTAAGATGAGTGGCATTTATTCCTCTTGGGAATATGGAGTCAAACCATGAACTTCCTTGGAGGTCAAAGGTGAAATACAAGCTTTGGATAAACCCTAAACTAGTCCACTACAAACCTTAGGAATTTAACCTATAGAATGACAACTAGGGTAGTCCACTACAAACCCTAGAAATTGTTCTATGCCTTTTGACAAGATTTTATCAAGATGGACTTTGGATAAACTCTAGGGTAGTCCACTACAAACCATGGAAGACTATCCTATATGGAAAAATTCAGGGTAGTCCACTACAAACCCTAGAAAATTGTCCGATGTCCTTTAAAAAACTCTAAACAAATGATATAAAGGGAAGGTAGTCCACTGCAAACCTTCCTAGGGTTTTACAAGATAATATATATTCAAGAAAGATTCATTGAAACATGTATTATCACCACTTGGATAAACACATTAACACTTCATACATTCATAAATAGATCCACAAAGACTTAAAAAGAACACTTACTAGGTAAATCAATGCTCATCCATGAAACCCTAACCATGAAATCATCCATTAAAACTTGAAAAATAAACCATAGATCATCCCTCCAAGAAGTCGCACGAGTTAGTCATCCATAGTAGAAGAAAAAAGATAAAAGAGACAAGTATTAGTAATCTCCACAAGTTGCTATGATCTCAAATGAGGGAGCACTTCCTCTATTTATATGAGGAAACCAAGAGCTTCACCTCATTTAGCTAATATCCTCCTAAAATCCCCTAAAATACAATAATATCCATGATACAAGGTGGATAGTTCTAGGTCGACCCCCAAAAATATCTCTAAGGCAATGATACAATGCTAAAACACAAAAACATCCTCAAAACATCCTCTAAGAATGCCGCACATGTGAGTGTAGAAGGCTCATGAAGGGTGGCATCATCTCCAAATGGGGTACAAAATCTCCAAAAGTAATGTCTCTCCCCAAAAGGTGTAAGGTATCATAAAAAATCATGCCCTCTCATTAATGTCACCTCCAAAGGTGCCACATCATCATCCATACTGCTAGGTCAACTCAAGCCTCAAGTATGACGTCCCATCACATGTGCAACATCCATGCTCCCAACCATGATGTCACTAAGGAATTTAAGAACTCTATGACCTCTCAAAAGAGGTGTATTTCCATCATTAAATGATACGCCATCAAGTTCAACCTCAATGTACCCAAAGGGACGCAACATCCATGGTGGGGGATCCCTACTCTTTAAGTGACACATCATTCTCATGGTATAACGTCCTAGCTCTCGGATGCAATGTCCATGGTATAAAAGGTGGTAGAGGGTATCAAGACACATGTCAAGTAATCATGTAGCCCAATGCTCATCATCAAAGCTCCAACATCCTCCATGAAGTGTGGGAGAGGCATCACAACGTCCTCCAAAAGAGAATGTCCAAGTGTGCATCATCATCAAGCAAAAGCTCGAAGAATCAAGTGAGTCCAACCATCATGGATATGAGAGTCATTAGAATCATAAAAATCGAGTTACATTTTAAATCAAAAGCCATGTAATTAATTAACATTAGGTATCTTCTTCAAACTTCACATTCGCTTATGAATTTATGCAATTTTCCAAGTTTAAGTATGGGAGGGCCATCATAGAACCCTATTAGGTGTGTCGGTACCCAAGTAGAGTGTTGGCGCAAGTTTAATCAGACCAGGGTCCTTCTCAGGTTACTAATAAAAGGTACCGTGTAGTCTAGAGCGCTGACATTTTCATCTCCTTCGAAGAGAAGAAGTCTCACCTGAAGTGTTGTTGAGACATATAGATAGGGAAGGGTAGGGAAAATACTTAAGAGGATCCATAGAGCCTTCATGACTCATTCCTGATCTTGCGCAAGAGACATAAACAAATCTGAACCATATATGTGCAAGAATCAAACCTACTTACATTAAGAACAATCATCTAAACATAGAACCATCGAGTAGAACTTATAACCCAGAAAGAAGAATTGTAATGCATAAGGAAAACACATAGAGACACATCATAATTCAAAATTTAGGTCCTTCTTCATATTATCTTCAGAATCTTTCTCTGTTTACAGACTCATGTCGCAGAGCTCCAATTCTCAAACTGATAGATCAAATTCATTACAGGCTCAAGACTCGACTTGACTCAACTCCCAACAATCAACTTGGAACCAACTCGTAATCCATGGAAAACAACAACAACAATGTCAACAACCCTTTTACACTTATGTTCAGCCCTATATATAGCTGGGTTGTCTCTTCTATTTTGGTTTGCGCGCTTCCTTGTTCTGTTGCAACTGTTTGTTGCTTAGCTAGTGTTGCGCTGACTTTCACAACTACTTTCTGTTGCTCTTTCTCGTTATGTTGTCCAACCTCTATTGAAGCTTGCACAACTCCTGATCAATTAAAACTTGCACAATTCCTTATCCAAAAATGAAGGGCCCAACATGCTTCGACCACAATCCTTGACTCACCCTCGAGTCAAGTGCTTGGTTCTTTCTCATATTCCAGGAGCATCTGTTGTTTTCCCTTGTCCTCCTTTTCTTCTTCCTTGGGATCTTCTGTTTGTGATTTCTCTTCTTTTACCTCTTCAAATGAAGGGCCCAACTCTGGTACCAACTCTAAGGCTCTTTGTTTCACTCCTTTAAATTTTCCCACTTTATCCTGCCATTTCCTGGCGAGGAGTGATGCCTCTGCATGTTAAGAACCAAACATCAAGATAGCATAGAAAAACCTTAGGAAAAGTACTCAACGCCTTGAAAAATAGATAATTTCAGATAATAAGCCTCTTCGAGGGGGCAACCTCCTTTTACCCCACTTAAATGTTCAATTACAAGATTATTCATAATGAAAATGTCTCCTTGGTATATATAGGAGACTAGGAGGTTTAATGGCCTAAAGCCGACATAAATAAAATAACATTACTAATCTAAATTACAACTAATGGCCTAAATCCGACATAAATAAAATAACATTACTAATCTAATAT
>ML784259.1:299144-385464 GCA_009831015.1 Picea engelmannii
CCCCAATTAAGTGGTAATGAGCCAATATTAGGGCTTAACACTGCAACGAACTGTTGGGTTGTCTCCTTGTTATCCACCTTTAGCTTGGACGCGACCAAAAAGTTCCACTCGGAATCTGTTGTTGTGCCAACTTGATGCATTTTCATGTACACTTCATGAATGACAATTCGGAAATCACACATCTCTTTCTTTTCTATGGACTATGCCTCAAAGAGGGCATTTAGCTCGTTGTTCGCCAGTTGAATTTGGTCGAAATTTTGTTGTTGCTCCATAGGATCCATTGTGGAAGCAACCTCTTCGTTCAACATCTAGATTTTTGTGAGAACCCCCTCCAAGACTTGGTTGCATCAATCGATGATGCCCATCCAGTCACTGACTTGCCTGAAAATCTTTTTGCATTCTATTGTGTGCTTGTTTAGTGCTACTCAGGCATTGTTGCCTTGCAGTACTATCTTTTGCATATGATCTTGCAACTTCTAAGGTTGCTGCTCTGCTTCTTGTTGGGTCTATTGTAACTGTTCTTTTAGCTGCTCAGTTTGGGTGGCGAGTTGTGTCCATGCTCCTTGTAGCAACTCAATATGGTTTTTTGTCTCGCCTGCATCACTGACTTCAGGTAGTTCGGGTGCAACCTTCTGAATCTTCGACCACGCTTCGACAAGTCTTTCCTGCACTCTTTCCAGTTTGCGCTGAACCTATATTTTTTCATGTGCTTCTTGCAACCTAGGCATATCTCTTCCTTCCTTCCTTCCTTGAAACCTCGACAGATATCTCAGCCTCCTGGAGCCTTTTCTCTAATTGATCAGTTGATGCTCTGATCAGTCCAAATAATTGCGTCACTGACCACTATACGAGGTCAGCAGATGAAGGGGTTGCATCTCTGGGGCCTCGTGTTTGCAGTGGAAGTACACTGGCCGTTGAATGCTCCGAGCGGGTCTCTACCTCTTCCTCTGTTGGTGGTCATGTTGTGATCCTTGACCTTAGCGTTGTGGGAAAAAGAGTCAACACCTATGTTCTGGCTATGAAAAGTTGCATCAGTTCTGCACATTGCTGAGGGTCCTGGAGAACCCGCTCCATTTGTTCACGCGCAGATGTCGCACTTTGTTCAAGTGTTGATGATGGTTCCCTCTGAGGATCTAGTATATCCTTCTCTTTTGTTACTTCTACTTCTTTAATTGTGGTTTATTGTACATCCTCACCCTTGGCCGGTGAGGGGATTTGTTGTTTTCTTTGGGCCTGCAAGTCTTCCACAGTGTGGATGTCTTTACCTTGCGCGGGAGGCTCAGGCTACTATTCCTGGATGTATGGATTCAGACCATTCAACTTCATGCTCTTCTATGGTGTTTTGGGGTCTGGACCAGAAACTTCTGATCTTGGCTTAGGTGGCTCTTGGGTTATTTCTAGGAGTCCTTGCTCCACTTTCTCTGGCTGATCGAGCTGCATCGACTCTGGGTTTGTGGTCTAGGGTGGATTGGTGGTGACAGGGTTTGGTGATTAGTGTGGTGGTGGTGATGGGGGGTGCTCATTGATGAATGTGGATGGAAAATTTTCAGGCTCTAGGTCATCCTGAATGTCAATGATAGTGTTGGCTTTGACTATTGTGTGGGTGCAGGGAGTGGTTGATGCAAGGGGTTGTGGGTTCAGAGGTTTGTTCGGTGAGACCCCGGTTCTGGTCCTCTTCACCAATGGTTCGATACCAAACACAACACTCAGGATCTGGTTAACATCCTCACCTGACAACACAACATCGACTGGCATCTGGCGGAGGGATGATATTTTCTTCAGCTCCAACTGTTGCATCTCTTCTTCCTCCTCAAAGTCTGATTGTGCAGGGGCGTCTGGCTTCTGTGACTCTAGACCTGATCTTGGTTCGACTCCTACTTCTTTGTCTGTCTTCTTCAACAGCTCCATAGGCAGGATATAATGCATTCTCGACTTGCGTTGACTGCATTTGAATCCTGGCCATGACATGACTTCCTTGTCAAAGGCCTCCTCGTCCAGATAGAACGACAACATCCTTGCGTGGAAATATTACCTACTAACATGTCTCGGCCTAAAAAATTTATGGTGTCGGTTCATGCTGAAGGAAATATTTCTCATATTGCAGTTGAGGATCTTCTGTGGGATACACAGCCTATGTGTTGTGTATATCAGACCATTGTACCACTTAGCAAATGCTGCGGCGTTGAATGTTGTATTCTCTGAATCTGGCCTGGACTGCCATGGCTCGAACATCTTCTCCATACGCCCCTTGTCTGGTATCATTGTTTTTCTTCCCATAGGTGGCTTACATTTGAACATAGAGAATTCCATCAGTAGATATCCATAAGTGAAGGTTCCTCCCTTCTGTTGTGCTTCCTCGCATGCCACTAGAAGTTCCTCGAGCAGGTAGCTACACCAATTGAACACAGCTCCATTGGCGCAAAATTCAGCTACTAATAATGCATCTAGTGTGCATTCGCCCTTGTAGTATGATCTCATAACCTTGTTGGATATGATGTAACAACCAGTTTGGACTGTCTTGGGTAGTATGGGTTCGATTACTGCTATACGTCCTCCCCTCTTTGTGTTGAATTTCTCATACAGGCTGAGCTCGCCTTTATTTTTTTTCCATGCTTACCAGGACCCTGGAATCCTTTTGATACATCCTCTCCTTGGGAGGATAGTCTAGTAAGTTGTTGGATGTATTCAACATGGATTGGATACCACTTATCCAACCATAGACTTATGTCATGCACCTTGCTTATCAAAAATTTTGTGCACCGTGCAACCTTACCAGTGGTACTGAAGACTGGTAGGTCTCTCAGGTTCATGATGGTCGAATTGAATAAATTGATGAAGTCGTATTTTGGCACAAATTGCATGCCTCCTAATCCGTCTGGAGCCATCTCCCAAAAGACATATGTGTTCATTTGAGGAAACAGGGTTGAATCTGTTAGGTCAAGATCAAGGAGCTTGACATGGTCCACCTTCCCTTTGAGATCGCCTACGATCTCGACTCATGGGCCTTAGGGCTTATCTGGTATCACTTCTTTAGAAATGGAACTTCGGCTTGTTGTGGCTCTCGGCATTCCCACTTCAACGGCAAGCTAAGGACTTTCACACTTGTGTAGAATAGTTCGCTCTACTGAATTCAGAAATAGCTATGTTCTTTTGGAAATAATGCATTCTCGGGCGAGTTCTCAGGGCGTTATACTTGGCTTAATGGGGAAGTTTAGTGATAACTATTGTTCATCATGATCGTATGGACGCAACTAGATCTGAGTTGTCCGACAAGACGGTTTAACAAGGTAAATCCTATTGGGAGATTCTGGCATTTAATTATTTGCGTGAGTTGGATAGGGACGTGGCCGATTTCAGACCTTTGTATTTGATGGGTGGGTATCTCAGCGTGAACTACGATGACATATTTTCATAACGCGACTTTATGGATTAACTAACATCAGACGTGGTACCGAATGGAAATAAAGGTTGTGACTAGATTGGGTTCATGTGGCACATGGACTTAAATCATATTCGGATTCATCCTCCCTCTGACCACAAAGGTTGTCCTTGTCATATTAATGACTGTCATTAATGGATTCTTTTATGCTTTGGATCCTGCACTGCCGAGTCATTAGTTCTGCATCAATCAATAATTAAACCAAAAATGAATTATGTGTCATGGCGCAACACTGCACACATCGACTTTATTAACTTACTTTACAAAAATTTCAGAAAACTTAAATCTAACTAATGTACAAGCTCCTTCGAACTAGAGCGACAGTCCCTCTTTCTCAATTTTGAGACAGGTAGGTCTTCAAGTGAGCACTATTCACCCATCATGATCGCAACCCACCATCCAGTTGCGCGAGTCTGACTGCTCTTGAGGGTTGGATCTCCGCAATTATGAATGGTCCCAACCAGCGCATGCGCAGCTTGCCAGGATGATTCTGGTACTGACTATCATAGAGTAGAAACTTGTCTCCTTACGTAAATACCTTAATCTTAATGTGCCTATCGTGCCAAGCTTTTTGTCTTGCTTTTTCAACCGACTGATGGAATTTTGCTAGAAATATGGTCTCCTCAAGATCTTGTAACTCCATAAGTCTCTACACAATGGATTCATCTTTTGACATACGTGTGACTTGTGAAATATACAGACTTGGAGTGATGAATTCTGTAGGCACCATTGCCTCTTTCCCATAAACTAACTGGAATGGTGTGTACCTGTGGAGTTTCTTTGTGGTTGTCTTGTATGCCCATAGTACGGCTGGAACTCTTTCATCCTAGTCCTCCTAGTTTGCACAACAAACCTTTGTCAACCCCCTTTCCAGAATCTTGTTGAAGGCTTTGACTGTTCCATTGGCCTGCGGGTGGTAGGGACTGCTCTTGTGATGTTGAATAAGAAATTCTACTGTAAGTGTTTCTATAGTGATGCTAATGAAATGAGCTCCCTGATCATTGGTTAGGCTCCTAAGACATCCAAACCGAGTAATGATATTCTTGAAAATGAACCTGGCCGCAACAGTATCTGTCGAACAATCATGTACAGTTGTTGCTTCTGTGCAACAGGTAAGGTATTTAGATGCGGTAATGATGTACCTAGCCTTTGAATGCTTGGTGATATGGTTGATTGGTCCAATGAGGTCCAATGAAGCCAACTGCCCATTTTTCAAATTCTTGTAGAGCTCTAACTGGTTGTAGTGGTAGTTCATCTCGTCGTGATGACTTACCCACTCGTTGACAAACATCACACGATCTAGCGTATACTTTTGCATCCTTGAAGAGTGTTGCCCACTAAAGTCCTGCCTGGAGAAGTTTATGTGCAGTGGCCTTTCCTCCTACGTGGCCTCCTACAACTCCACTATGGTATTCCCAGAGTATATCCTGTCTTTCATGATCCAGGACACATCGTCTGAGGATGTTGTCTAGTCCTAGTTTATACAAATGTCCGGCAATCAACTGGTAATCTGCTGCTCTAACAACCATGTGGTATTTCTAGGTTGTGAAATATGTTTTTGGATAGGCTTCTGTACTTAGGAATACTGCTATGTCCTCCAGGTACTCCAGTATTGCCTCAATCCTGAACAAGTCTACATCTGGGAGCTGATCATCTACTGCTTTGCCACTTTCCCCTGACTCTAACTTAGATAGGTGATCAGGTCCGACGTTTCATCTCCCTGGCTTGATGATAACTTCGAAGGAAAATTCCAGAAATAACAACAACCATCTACAAATTCTTCCTTCTAACACTGGTTTGTTAACTAGATACTTTAATGCAGAGTGATCAATAAAGAACTTGAAATGAGAATCTAACAAATCATGTCTAAATTTTTGTGAAGCATAAATCATGGATAAGCCCTCCCTTTCTATCGTTGTGTGGTTGTGCTCTTCTTGCGACAACTTTTGACTCACAAAATAGATAGGGTGATCCATAACTCCATATCTAGGTTGCGTTAATATGGCTCCTAAGGCAATTCCTGAAGCATCTACATGGACGTGAAATTCATTCTCTCAGTTTGGGAATATCAGAATCAATGTTGTGATGAATTTCTCCTTGAGTGTCTCAAATGCTCTATCACATTCTGGAGTCCATTGAAATGGTTCATCCTTTTCCAGTAGGTTTTCTGATACATGAGCATCGTTGGCAAGAATGCAGAGGTAGGACCACTCAACACATGAGAGTTCTTCCAGAAATTCAACGTTGACAGTTGCAGCCGATTTCGAAATCCGCCTTCACTCAGTGCCAAAATTTACCTTTGGAGGCACGCTTGAACCAGTGCCGAATTTTACCCTTTGAGGCAAGTTTTGAAATCGTAAACAAAGAAGGAGTTTCCACTACGGCTCTGGAATGTGACTACACTAAGATAGCGCAGGACAAATTTTAGAGTAGGCAAGTAGCCAGGGGAAACCCTAGGAATCTTTTTGAGTTAAGTAGAAGTTTGTATGCCCAGTTGGAGAGAGTTGTAATACAGAGAGAGATTAGCTGTAAGAGAGAACTGCAAGTTAGCAGGAGATCTCAGTTTTTTGAGCTACTGTAATTTTGAATGTATTATGTAGCCATTGGGCACTTGTGAATATAACAGAAGGAAAATTGATCCAAATGTATGGTGTGTGGACTGTGTGTTTTCCTGTCATTTATGTTTTCATGAACAAGTGGATGGAACTGTGAGTTTTTCTAGTTTCAATTGTTTCTCTTCATTGGAAGCTCTGCATGGTGTGCATCGAGCCAGAGAGGAATGTAAGGAAATCATGAGGAATTTATCAGCGAGAAATACCATGGATATGAGTTATCAAAATCCCTCAGACGCAAGGAGTGTGTGGGAAATCAAAGTCTGAACCAGACAAATCTCAGGAGGAACAACACTTCAGAAAGTGTTATTGAGATCCAGGGACTCATTCCCTGGAAGAAGAAAAGACCGAGTCTTCGAAGACTTAGAAAATTTTCCAAGTCTGAAGTGAGTAAAAGCTTAGGAGGAAGAACACCGTCGAGCGTTGGATCGCGGTGGAGAATCCCGCGGACAGTCCGATTTGAGGTAGGAGTGCAGGATTTAACACTGCGTAGATCTAGGAGGGGAGATCGCGAAGACCTGAATGGACGGTGGAGAATCCTCGAGGAGAAATGTTGAAACCCCACAAGTCGTTGGATAAGGTGGAGCTGTAAGGAGGTTAGTGGTGAGGGCTTCTTGATGTCCAAATCTCAGGAGGAATAATGACCATCGATCTCAGATAGATCTAGACCATTGGCCCACATTGCGATTTCAGGTATCGCAAGCTGGAAGGACAGAGGTCTTGTCTCCCAAAACTCAAAATCGTGAAATAGCGAGGTCGGTCCATTTCGCGAACTCGAGTATCGCGAGCTGGGAGGCGGAGTTCTTTGAGCTTCAAACCCCCGAGTTGTGAGATCACGATTTGATCTGAACCTTCGATCACCGACAGATCTGGACCATTGGCCCACATCGATTTCAGGTATCGCAAGCTAGAAGGACAGAGGTCTTGTCTCCCAAAACCCCGAATCATGAAATAGCAAAATAGCGAGGTCAGTCCATTTTGCGAACTTGTGTATCGCAAGATGGGAGGCAGAGTTCTTTGTGCTTCAAACCCCCGATTCGTGAGATTGCGATTCATGAAAGGCAAGAAGGATAAGGGTACGGTCACGACTCTTGGTCGTGTACTGTGGGAGCTCACACTTGGCGCTTGGAAAAGTCAACTGAGCGTTTGTGGGGGACCTGTGTGTTCGTTCGAAGGGTTCCAATTTAGAACCAGAAGAGCCATTTCGGCTCTGGAACCAGAAGATCCTGACCGGGAGGTCATGCAACCCTTAAGAGGGATAGGGGGTCTGCATCAGGTGGTATCAGAGCCTAAGTTTTACGTCTGTAGACTTCAAGCGAAGGAGGAAAAGAAGGAGACAGAGAACTCGAAGCTATACTCTGTGTGTGTTAGATAGTTGACATAATGCAACCAAGAAGACGAGAGTTGCCTTTAGCCAACCGTGCTATAGAGAGGGATATTCCTAGCTTCGTGCCCGATTGGAAACAATGGAAGCAACACAGATAAGAGCACCTGACGTTGGGGATGTCAATGATGTAGAAAGTGAAGAGATTGAGGTTGAAGAAGCTGAAGGAGAGGATGTTGCAGAAGAACGTTTGTTGAGAGCAGTTGCCAGATTGGGAGGCATAGATAAGATAGAGGTCCCCATGTATGAGGGAAATCTAGATGCTGAAGAACTATTGGACTGGATAAGGTCCATGGAAAAACACTCCGACTATGAACATGTCAATGAGGAGATGAAGGTGAAGCAGGCAGTCACCAGGCTAAAAGGGCATGCAACACTGTGGTGGGACGAACTGCAGGCTGAGAGGAGAAGTAAAGGAAAACAAAGGATAAAGAGTTGGGACAGGATGGTAGCCAAACTAAAGGCTAAGTTCATACCCAAAGACTACTAGATCAATCTGTTCAGGAAGCTACAAAACCTGAGACAGAAAGGGATGACAGTCAAGGAGTACACCGAGGATTTCTACCGGCTGAACATCAGAACTGGACAAAGGGAGAGAGATGAAGAAAGAGCCGCCAGATATATAAATGGCTTGAGATATGAAATCCAGGACGAGCTTAGCATGATGTCAGTGAGGAATGTGGAAGATGCTTATCAGTTTGTGTTGAAGGCAGAGGAGAAGCTGGACATAAAACAAAACCAATGAGGAAAAGGTAAAGGATCGATCCCAAGAAAAAACAAGGGATTTAACCATGACAGAGCACATCAGTCTAAGGACGAGTCTGAGAAACCACATAATCACTCAGAACGAGGAGGAATTTCTCGAGAAAGACAAGGTGGTGGAATTAACTCTTTTAGAGGAAGAGGCAAAGGAGGAGTAAGATGTTATACCTGTGGAAAGACAGTACAGATGTCTTGGGAATGCCCTGAGAAAAAGAAGGAAGGAGGAGAAGCTCACATTTCAAAATCCCAACGAAGAAATGTTGAAGCAGAGGGAGAAGAGGATGGAGCATCCCTAATGTTGAGAAAAGTTCTCTTGAAACCGGAGGCAGAAATTGAAAAGTCAGTGCAGAGAAACAGTCTCTTCAGGACAACTTGCAAGACTAAGGACAAAGTATGCAAGGTGATCATTGACAGTGGGAGTATTGACAACCTAGTATCCACAGAGATGGTGGAGAAATTGGAGCTGAAGACAATTGCACATCCAAGGCCATACAAAGTCTCATGGTTGTAAAAAGGACACCAGGTAATGATCATTAAACAATGCCTGGTTGAAATTAAAATAGGAGGATATAAAGATGAAATTCCATGTGATGGAATCCCCATGGATGTATGCCACATTTTGTTGGGAAGACCATGGCAGTTTGACAGAAATGTCATTCACGATGGAAGGAAGAATACATATACATTGGAGAAGAATGGTAGGACGCATATGTTGTTGCCAATGGAGGAGAAGACAACAAAAGAGGAAGCCAACACAATCATACTTCTCATGAGTGGGAAGGAACTCCTGAAAGAAGTCAAGGAATAATAGGAGATGAAATTCGTTGTGGTGAGGAAGCCCAAAGCCCTCCTTATGAGTACATCAATGGATGATTTACCTGAAGAAGTTCAGGAGCTGCTGGACAATTTTGTTGATATAGTGGTGGATGAGCTGCCGAACTCAGTGCCGCCCATCAGGAGTATCAGTCATCATATTGACTTGATACCAGGAGAAATCCTGCCAAACAAAGTAGCATACAGATTAACACCTCGAGAGAATGAGGAGGTGAGAAACCAAGTCCAAGAGTTGTTGGATAAGGGTTTAGTCAGAGAAAGTTTGAGCCCATGCGTAGTACCAACTGTGTTAAGCCCAAAGAAAGATGGAGGATGGAGAATGTGCACAGACTCGAGAGCCATCAACAAGATCACCATCAGGTATAGATTTCCTCTACCGAGAATGGATGACTTAATGGATTGCTTAAGTGGAGCAAATTTCTTTTCCAGGATAGATCTGAAAAGTGGATATCACTAGATCAGGATGAGAGAAGGTGATGAATGGAAAACAACCTTTAAGACGAATGAAGGTCTGTATGAGTGGTTGGTTATGCCATTTGGCTTAACAAATACCCCGAGCACTTTTATGAGGCTGATGAACGAAATTCTAAAAGATTTCATTGGTAAGTTCGTGGTTGTATATCTGGACGATATACTGATTTTTGGCAAGACTAAAGAGGAGCATTTGAGGCACCTAACACTAGTAATGAGGAGGCTACAACAAGAGAAGCTGCTGATCAGTCTGAAGAAGTCGTCTTTTATGAAGACAGAGCTCATTTACTTGGGTTTTGTGATATCTTCGAATGAATTGAAGATGGATCCAGAAAATGTGAAAGCAATCAGGGAATGGCCATCACCAAGGAGCATGTTAAAAGTATGGAGCTTTCATGGTTTAACAAGTTTCTATAGAAAGTTCATTAGAGACTTCAGTGGAATTTGTGCACCAATGATGGATACAGTGAAGAAGTGGCACAAGTCTTTTAAATGGACAGAGGAGGTTGAAAGGAGATTCAATATACTGGAGGAGAAGATAACAGAACGACCAATTCTGATTTTGCCAAATTTTGGGAAGACATTTCAGGTAAGATGTGACGCAAGTGGAGTTGCAATAGGAGCAGTTTTGAGTCAGGATAACAGACCTGTTGCCTATTTCAGCGAGAAGCTGAATGAGACTAAGAGGAAATACTCCACATATGACAAGGAGTTCTATGCCATAATTCAAGCATTGAAGAAATGGAGGCATTATCTTATGCCGCAAGAGTTTTTCTTGTACAACGATAACCAAGCTTTACAATTCATAACCCAACAAGAAAAACTGAATCAGAGGCATGCAAAATGGGTTGAATTTATGCAAAATTTTACTTTTGTCATAAAACATATTGCTGGGAATGCTAAAAAAGTTGTTGATTCATTAAGTAGGAGGTGTTTAATTCTGCAAGAATTCTGGGTGGAGACCTTGGGGTTTGAACACCTTAAGGATATGTATTGTGATGATACAAATTTCAAGGAGGTCTATGAAGCATTTAAAAGCCCTATACTGAGAGATAGAAGTCAGTGGACATATTATATGGTTCAGGAGGGATTGTTGTTCAGAGGAAATCAATTGTGCATACCAAGATGCTCAATGAGGGACAATCTTCTGAAGGAGAACCATAGTGGAGGATTGGCTGGACATTTCGGCCATGATAAAACGTTTGCATAGTTGAGCAGTTCATACTATTGGCTAGGTATGAGAACATAGGTGATAAAATTTGTGAACAGATGTAGGATCTGCCAACATGCAAAGGGGAAAAGACAGAACACTGGATTGTATCAACCATTGCCAATACCAGAGAGGCATTGGGATGCAATAAGCACGGATTTTGTGTTGGGATTGCCAAGAAAACAAAGGGTATTCGATTCCATATTTGTGGTGGTGGATAGGTTTTCAAAGCTGGCACATTTCATCCCATGCTAGAAGACCACTGATGCAACACATGTTGCAAATCTGTTTTTCAGAGAAGTTGTGAGACTTCACGGTCTACCCAGGAGCATTGTCTCAGACAGAGACACAAAATTTGTTGGTCACTTTTGGAGGACGTTGTGGAAGAAGATGGGGATATATTTTTCCTTCAGCACAACTTATCACCCTCAGAAAAATGGGCAGACTGAGGTGGTAAATAGAAGTTTGGGGAACTTATTGAGAAGTCTGGTTACTGAACACCATAACCAGTGGGATCAGATTCTGCCACAAGCAGAATTTGCATACAATGACTCACCAAACATAAGCAATGGAAGGAGCCCATTCCAAATACTCTATGGAATGCAACCCAGGGGAGTGTCTGAGTTGAGATACTTGGAACAGGGAGAGATCAGAAGCACTAGAGCAGAGGATTTTGCTGCTGAAATGAAAAAACTCCATAGTTGGATCAAAGAACAATTATAGAGTTCTAACCAGAAATACAAGCACAGAGTTGATCAACATCATAGGGAACTTCAATTTGAAGTGGGAGATCAGGTTTTAGCACATCTCAGGAAGTAAAGGTTCCCTAGGGGAACATATAACAAATTGAAGATGAAGAAGATAGGACCTTGTAAGATCTTGAGGAAGTTTGATGCAAACGCCTATGAGATCGAGCTGCTAGATGGTGTGGGAATTTCACCCATATTCAATGTCTCAGACCTGTATCCTTACAGGAAATACGACACAGAAGGATCAAAAGATTAAGGAAAGATTCAGTGGGAGAAGCAGATGCATGTGGCAGAGAAGCTACAGATGGAGAAGATTATGGATCAGAGGATTGGCAAGAAGACTAGGAGGATGACTTATTTTGAGTATCTAGTCAAATGGAAGGGATGCCATATAGAAGATGCCAGTTGGGAAAATGAAGCTGCTATCTAGAAGCAGGGAAAGTCAGTAGAGGAGCTCATGGATAGGAGTCCATGAATTTTTGTCAAGGGGAGTATGATGCAGGAGCATCGTTGGAAAGAGCACAGAGGTAGGACCACTCAACACGTGAGAGTTCTTCCAGAAATTCAACATTGACAGTTGCAGCCAATTTCGAAATCTGCCTTCACTCAGTGCCGGAATTTACCTTTGGAGGCACGCTTGAACCAGTGTCAAATTTTACCCTTTGAGGCAAGTTTTGAAATCGTAAACAAAGCAGGAGTTTCCACTACGGCTTTGGAATTCGATTGCACTAAGACAACGTAGGATGAATTTTAGAGTAGGCAAGTAGCCAGGGGAAACCCTAGGAATCATTTTGAGTTAAGTAGAAGTTTGTACGCCCAGTTGGAGAGAGTTGTAATACAAAGATAAATTAGTTGTAAGAGAGAACTGCGAGTTAGCAGGAGATCTCAGTTTTTTGAGCTATTGTAATTTTGAATGTATTATGCATCCATTGGGTACTTGTGAATATAACAGAAGGAAAATTGATCCAAATGTATGGTGTGTGGACTGTGTGTGTTTTCCTGTCATTTCTGTTTTCATGAACAAGTGGATGGAACTGTGATTTTTTCCAGTTTCAATTGTTTCTCTTCATTGGAATCTCTGCAAGGTGTGCATCGAGCCAGAGAGGAACGTAAGGAAATCAGGAGGAATTTCTCAGTGAGAAATACCGTGGATCTGAGTTATCGAAATCCCTCAGACTCAAGGAGTGTGTGGGAAATCGAAGTCTGAACCAGACAAATCTCAGGAGCAACAACACTTCGGAAAGTGTTATCGAGATCCAGGAACTCATTCCCTGGAAGAAGCAAAGACCGAGTCTTTGAAGACTTAGAAAATCTTCTAAGTCTGAAGCGAGTAAAAGATTAGGAGGAAGAATGCCGTCGAGCGTTGGATCGTAGTGGAGAATCCCACGGACTGTCCGATTTGAGGTAGGAGCGATGGCCTTAACACTGCATAGATCCAGGAGGGGAGATCATGAAGAATTGAATGGACGGTGGAGAGTCCTCGAGGAGAAATGTTGAAACCTCGCAATTCATTGGATAAGGTGGAGCTGCAAGGAGGTCAGCGGTGAGGGCTTCTTGACGTCCAAATATCAGGAGGAATAGTGACCATTGATCAGATAGATCTGGACCATTGGCCCACATCGCGATTTCAGGTATCGCAAGATGGAAGGACAGAGTTCTTGTCTCCCAAAACCACGAATCGCGAAATAGCGAGGTTGGTCCATTTCGTGAACTCGGGTATCGTGAGATGGGAGGCAAAGTTCTTTGCACTTCAAACCCCCGAGTCATGAGATCATGATTCGATCTGAACCATCGATCACCGAAATATCTGGACCATTGTCCCACATCGCAATTTCAGGTATCGCAAGCTGGAAGGACAGAGGTCTTGTCTCCCAAAACCCCGAATCGTGAAATAGCGAAATAATGAGGTCGGTCCATTTCGCGAACTCAGGTATCGCGAGCTGGGAGGCAGATTTCTTTACGCTTCAAACCCCCGAGTCGCAAGATCACGATTCACGAAAGGCAGGAAGGATAAGGGTGCAGTCACAGCTCTTGGTCGTGTACTGTGGGAGCTCACGCTTGGCGCTTGGAAAAGTCAACTGAGCGTTTGTGGGGGACCTATGTGTTCATTCGAAGGGTTCTAGTTTGGATCTAGAAGATCCATTTCGGCTTCGAAACCAGAAGATCTTGACCGGGAGGTCGCACAACCCTTAAGAGGGATAGGGGGTCTGCATCATTTTCCAGAGGTGCAGTAATGTTGGCATATCTTCAGATGAACCTGCGATAGTAACCTGTGTGTCCTAGTGTGGAATGCAACTGTTTAGCACTCGTAGGTGGTGTCATATTCACAATGACCACAACTTTGGTCGCGTCTACCAATACTCCTTCTCAGAAGACTATGTGGCCCAACAAATTCCCATGTGGTACACAGAAGATACACTTTCTGAGATTCAATGAGATCTGCAACTCTCTGTATCTGTCAAACATTAGCCGCAACAATGCTACATGTTCCTTGTGCAGAATATAGATTGTCCAATCATCCATATAGACTTCTATAAATTTGTGAATGAACTCGCTAAAAGTTTCTATCACAATTATTGAAAGAACTGCAGGGGCGTTCTTTAAGCCAAATGGCATCACATTGTATGCAAAGGATCCCCATTATGTTATGAAAGTGGTTTTATTTTTGTCCTCTTCAGCGATCCTGACTTGGTGGTACCCTGAAAATCTATCTGTGAATGAGTATGCTTCCTTCCCCGCAACCTGTTCTAGAACCTCGTCTGTAAAGGGTTTTGGTAAAGGGTCATGCACACAGGCAGAGTTGAGACTTTTGTAGTCTACACAGACTCTAATATCCTTTGTGTCTTTCTTTCTTTGAATAACTATCGGGCTAACCCACTCTGCTTCTTCTACTGCAAAAATGAGACCTGCTTCCAACATCTTGTCTATCTCCTTCTTAACCTTCTCTTTTACTCTAGGGTTAAGATGGTATGGTCTATGTCTGATAGACTTGGATCCTGGTTTCAATTCAATATTCATTTCACCCATAACTCCTTTGATTCCCTTTAACTCTGAAAATTTCTTTGGGAATAAATCCTCATATTCCTACAACAAACTCTGTATTTCTTGACTGGTTTTCTCATCCCAGTAGTCTCCCACCATAGCTATATTGGGTTACTCCGTGGTCCCTATATTGATTTTGCGCAATTTTAATGGGTGATTGTAGGAACTATCAGTTTGGTTGGGTATGGTGTTTTGAATTTTTTTGCTCCCCTCTGTCTCTTTTATGGCTAGGTTCCTCAATTCCCTTAAGTCATCTAGGCTTTCTGAATCTCTGTTAATCTGGTATCATTCTATAGATTTATCAATTAAGGGCAAGTGGATATTAGTATAGAGTTCTTGGTTATGTTTGGCGCATACCACTAAGTTCGATTTCTGATTAGCATTATCTGTAAAAATAAATTCTTTAATCTTTTGCAGGACTACTTCAAGCTTAGGGTACTTACTTGTGAACGATAAGTCCTTGCAAAATTGAGTTTCTAGTGTTTTCCGGTCACTGGTTTGTCTTATGGTTTCCTCATGTATAAACCAAGCTTTCTGGATTGGACCTAGGGAGTGAGGAAATACCTGGACCCAGAAGTGAGAGGGTATCCCCACAACTTGCCACTATGTCACACACTGTTCAATATGTATTCTAGGATTCGATTCTCTATTGAACAGTTGCACAACTTGGAGATCTGTCTTCATCTCTGATTCCAACTACCCCTTATTATGGAACCTGTACTTGATAGATTGCTTCACCTCGTCCCAAGTTCTAAGTATAGATTTATGACTAGCCCACCATCTGGCAGGGGTGCTCTGAAAAGCTACATCTAGTACTGAGATTCTTTTATATTCTATTACATTTTCTTCCATGTTGAGCAGAAAACTCTCTAGATATGAGGTGCCATCGTATACTGGGTGTTCTCTAAGTTCGGTCCCAACCCATCTGGTCGCTCTGACAGTTGCACATCTTCTTGAGAATCGTTCATGCGAACCTTGTTGCCAATTGTCAAAAACCAATTTTGAGTCTTCATCTGCTGACTATATGCTTCTCCAACTTATTGATCCATCAACAATAGGATTTATATAATTGTTTCTTGTTCCTGTTTTTATGGTGTACAACTGGTCCAAGTATTCTCCCTCCATATTATTGCCTGTTGGTTCTATATCCTTGGGTCCTACATATGGATCTAAAGGTTGAACTACCTTGATTCCCTCGGCCTCAAAGGTCATGGTGTATTTCTTCAAGTCGATTACTGCATAATTGTCATAGGCCCAATCAATTCCAAGTAGTGCAGGGTAGGGGCCCTTATCTCCCATGATCTCAATGACCTCAAAGTCAACCACTGTCTTTACTCTCGCAACATATATTTCCACATTCTCGAGTCTTCCTATGGGGAAGATACAATACTGGTTTTCCATTCTTAACTGAATTTGGGAATATGTCATCCTAGGTTTTCCTAAGCCTTCCCAGGTCTTCTTAGGCAGAATGTTCACATCGGATCCTAGATCCAACATGATGTCCTTAATCTCAAATTCATCTAACTGGGTTACTTATTTGAATTATTTTTCGGTTCGTACTTTCCTTCGCTGCACTCTCTGAGTACTCTTATCAGGAATATTAGCCCTTATTCTTGCCTCTAGGGGTTCTTCGTTCCCTAAAACTAGGTATAGCACATTGCACAACTTTTTTGTTAGTTGATCATTCCCTAGAATGTCAGACAATAATTGAAACCAAAGGTCAACTACATTTTGAGGTTGCTCAGGTTGTCTCTACATGGCTACAGGGTTTCTTGGTGTAGGGGGTGAAGCAGGTATTTGCACCATCATAGGATGTGGGGGTTTCTCTTGCATCTTCGGGCAAGGAATATTCTGAAATATTTCTATGGCATCTTTAAAGAATAGCTTTTGTTTTAGAGGGTCATACATGTCTTCTTTAGGTGTTTCTTTCTGGATCTGAGGTAGAGTATCAACATCAACTCCTGTCTTCTCTACTCCTCGAGTAACGATATTAAGGTTGGGCAATTTTCCCTGAATAACCCTCTTGATTTCTGAACTGATGAGGTTAGTTCCTCTTTGTCGTACTATATCCTCCCATTTTGCAATTAATTTTGGGCAGTCTTCAATTGTGTGGTCATTGGTTCTACAATGAGAGCACCATGGATGCCTTGAATGAGGACAATCTCTAGCCATGTGACCTTTCTCATCATAGTTATAACATCTGCTTGTCCCTCTTCCCCCAGTTCTTCCTCCTCGTAAGTCTCCTCTAGCTCCACCTCCTCGAACTCTTCCTAGTCCTTGAGGGTTTTCATTCACCCTTAATGTTGTTCAGTCTAACCTGTCTGCAAGTGCATCCAATGTTCTACATTGATTGGTAGTGTGCGTGGTAGACGCGTAGAACTCACAGTGTACTGTATTTGGTATTGTCGAATATTTCTGCATAATGGAGCACTGTCTTGGCCCATGCCCATGGATTTGACAAATTTCACAATACTCGGTTGTTGGTGCTTCTTGGCCTCTTGGAAAAGCATGATACAGAGTGGGGTTATGGAATGGTAAGTTCTTTGACACTTGCACAACTCCTCCATGGGTCCTGGTGGGGGTACCATCAGATCCTGAGGAGGTCCCATTCCCCTTATTAGAGGACATTCTTTCGTTAGATGACCTTCCATATAACATCCGATGCACCAAACTTGTGGTCGTCCTGGTCTGGGTATCATCATCTCTTGAATGTTTTATGTAAGTGTCGATATATTCCCTTGTAGTTTCTCTAGATTCACATCTGTTGGTAGTCTGGTCACTCTTCGACTCCCAAGGTATCTCTCCATGGCTTCAATCTTCATTGATTGTTCCAAGGCATCTGTTAACATGGCTATCTGTTTTTTCATTAGCGAAATCCGAGTAAGAGGAAACAACCCCTGAATGTACCACTCCCTTTGATGTTCTTCGTAGATTGGATGTGCCAACCTCCCTATGGAATCTTCAAACTTCTGGTTGTATTCCCAGGCTGATTCACCTTCCTGATGTTGGATCTCATGCAACTCGGATAGAGCCTGTTGTTTTGACTGGGGTATTTTGAACTCTGTTATGAACCTTGTTCGTACCTGGCCAAGTGTGAATGCTTGACCTTGCGTTCCTGGCACTCCCGAATCAATGATCTTCATGTACCACTTGAGAGAGTGACCTCTTAAGGTAGTCTGGAACTCAACCAGCTTATTCGCATCCGGAGTCCCTCTGGATCTCCAGATTTCTTCACACAAGAACCAATGTTGCTCAACGTCTTCATCTCCCTTACCCCAAAATTCTGGGTATCGGGCAATCGAACCTCCCGCATGGCCAACCATTGTTGATCTTGTTGTTCCTATCAATATGAACTCTAACGGTCATGCTTGTGATCTACCAGAGGATCCCAATATCCTCCCTGTACTTACACTTCCTAGTTGTTACTGACTAATTAATTGTATTGGAACATAACTAGCATGAGAAGGTAGTATCGAACTTACTGCTTGTATATAAGACACTTGGAGTATGGGTGATTCGGGGCAATTTTATTTGATCTGGGGGGTCTCATTTGCTTCCACTAGGACGATCTCTTCAGTCGAATTCCTGATCTCTCATGTTATCGGGGCTGAACCTTATCTTTCTTATTCAAGATTCATGTCAGCTTCTTCCTCTCTTACATCTGCACCTTCCCCTTCTTATCCCATCTCCTAGGGACTTCTTTTTCTCTGTGCTTCTCTCTCATTTAATCTTCGACTGTCCAGTCGTTCTCGTCTTCTCATCTTTTGCAACTCTTCCATCTGTCTTTCCTCTACTTCTCTTGATCTACCTTCTTTCCTCAACTTCTTGGACTGTCTTGTCGCTTTCTTGATCTTGTCGTGCCACCACTTCTCAACTATTGTGGCTCTCCTCAAGGCTCGGTCGTATCTCAAGTCCATTTCTTATTGTTTCCCCCCAATTTTTCAAAGAAACCTTCCCCTCTCTCATGCCATGACTCTTACCCCGCCTCGCCCTAACCCAAGCAAGGGTGTTTACGCTGCCATCTCTGTCGAGGACATAGTCAACATCCCCTTCTCCATCAATAAAACCTTAATCCACAAGAGGATTTCTCTCAAAAGTATTCCCCTTGCGTCTTTATTGAAAACCACCTCTGCTCACGAGAAATATTGGTGGCTCTCAGCTGCAAATTCGATGATATATCCTTCTAATGTGGTGTTGACCCAAAAATCAACTACTCCCGTGACTGGACAATCCAACCTCTTAAGTGATGTTATATTTTCAGTGTCCCATGCGTAGATCCTCTTGACTCATCCTTGGAACTCTAGAGCTTCTTGGAACCTCTTTATCCAGTGGAAAAATTCTTCCTGGAATTTAACCCAGAAAATCTCGTATTGGTCGCGCGATCTTTTTGAGTAAAATATTTCTTCGCGAGTGTTTTCCACCAATTTTCTCCTCAATTCCGCTTCTTTCTATATGAAGGAGTCACAGTTTCTTTCCCACCATTTATCAATACCAAATCTATGGATCCGCGGAAGCATTCTCCCTACAAGTTCCTTTTTAACGCAGGTCCCAACAACATAACCATTTTGTTGGTGCAAGTTTAATCAGACCATGGTCCTTCTCAGGTTACCAACAAAAGGTACTGTTTAGTCTAGAGCACTGGAAATTTCATCTACTCCAAAGATAAGAAGTCTCACTCAAAGTGCTGTTGAGACAGATAGATAGGGAAGGGTAGGGAAAAGACTTAAGAGGATCCATAGAGCCTTCAGGACTCATTCATGATCTTGCACAAGAGACATAAACAGATTTGAACCATATATGTGCAAGAATAGAACCTACTTACGTTAAGAAAATTCATCTAAACATATGATCTAGGTGGATATCGGTGGCCACCCACCTTTTCCAACTGGCTCAAAACAATTTTCTGACAATTTTGGCAATTTACTATTTTTAGCAGTTTTAACTTCTGGGGCCATTTTGAGGGCCTAAATGAAGGTTTTTTGGGATAGAGTTTATCACTGATATAAAAAGGCATAATTAATACCCCAAAATTAATCTCCTCGATGATACCTTTCCAACGGGCTATCATACGCCTAAAACGAAGATCGTATGCAAAAGTTACGACCCCGAGAAGTTGATGTACTAACTTACCCAGATGGGGCCCACATGACTTTTGGCGCTTCAGCTCCTAGGGTTAGGTTTTTGGATGTCTATGGTTTTTGGCATTCTTGTTTATTGTAAAAATTCCTTCAGAGCCTCATTGTAATGATCTTCTTGCGAATGAGCGCAACCGTCACATATTTTCTCATAGATAAGTTGCCACCATTCCAGCAAGCTTGTTTCCGCTGCATTTTACAGTTTCATCTTATTTCGTTATTGAATAGAAAACCAGTTTTACTATATCTCTATTATTTTGTGTTAAGAACTTGTTAATAATCTGTAGTCATTTCGTTCTGCTCATAAAATCCAGATTAGTGGTATTAGATTGGTTTTCTCCTTGTTGTCTTAATGCATGTCCCCAACGAGGTCGAAGTACAAAGAGTTGGGTCTCGAGCTTGTTTCTCTTGAGGACAAAAGCTCTCACACGCCCAAGCAACCTCTCATGGTAGGATAAAATAAATATGACGGGATGGGAGATCCTTTCAAACTGTTGATTGAGGAAGCCCTCACGCAACAAAGGAATGAGATGATGGATAGTTTCATGCAAATCCTTCAGTGGCTACCAACGAGCGATGCATCTTCTTCGAGCAGAGGCACCACCCCATTCAAGGTACAAATAAACTTCGATATTCCTATATTTGAAGGTCATATAGACACAGATGTTGTAGACAAGTGATTGAATCTACTAGAAGGGTATTTTTTTGTCCATAACTTTTTGAATAGAGAAAAGATTACTTTTGCGCTCCTCAAAGGCGTTCCCCATGTCAAAGATTGGTGGGAAACGTTTTGTGAGAAAAAGGAAACAAAGGAACCCTCATTATTTACAGTCATGACCATCTAGGAATCCTTCAAGGATTCTATTAAGGAACAATACTACCCTGTCAGAAGTTATGACGACTTGTATACCAAATGGACCACAATGTGGCAAGAAAGAGACCAAGCAATGCCAGATTTCAGAAATACATTTCATACCTTGCGCACAAAGATGGGTATAAAATATTCAGAGTGACATTTGGTGCTCAAGTATCGTGGCGTTCTGCATAGATACATCTAGACCGAAATGTAATTTTTGGACATCTCATCCTTGGGCACAACCTACCGATATGTCGTCAAAATCAAGCAGAAGCTCAAACAAAAAATGCCGCAATTTGGGCCTAGTAACCCCTCACAACAAAAGCCAGGAAAGGGTGGCCCCAACCCACAGAACAAAGGACGGATCAAATATGGACAACATCAGGACAACCAGTCCAATCCGCAAGCAAAGAAGGACACCAGAAAGACAAAGAAATATACCGGCAAGTGGTGCAACTTCCATAAGAGCCCTTGGAATAACACTGCTGATCAAATCAGTCACTGGTGGCCGAAATTAAAGCCTCTGAATCAGATGTGGGTTCAGACTCTAAGCCAGAACCAGAAAGGGGAAGAAAGATCATTGACGCGAAACCGAGTGCCACCGTTTCTACCACCAAGTTCCAGCCTGGTGAACCAGATGAGCTAGAAGAAGGAGAATGCCTCTTCCATTCACAGATGTGGGTAAAAGGAACCCCACTGCACTTCATAGTGGATAGCGGTAGCCAGAAGAACCTCATCTCAGCAGAGGTCATCAAGCAGCTAGCCCTGCCAACAACACCACACCCACAACCCTAAACCATTGGATGGCTCTGCCAAGGAATCGATCTCCATGTCAGCCAATAGCGTCGACTGTTGTACGACATCAAGCCCTTCAAAGACGAGGTATTGTGTGATGTTGCTCCTTTCGAAGTTTGTGATGTTCTTTTGGGCCAACCTTATTTATGGAAACGTCATGTTGTATATGAGTCTAGGCCTTGTAGAGTTATTATTACCTTGAAAAGGAAATTGTACAGGATACCCGAGGCAGTCCCACCTAGTGCTATTTCCTTGATCTCTGCTAAGCAATGTAGGAAGGTCATCTCTTAGATGGGGAAGTTTTCCTTCTTCGCGATTCACTCTCAGAATAAGTGAAAGATCACAGCCACATCCAAGGTCTCTGTGGCCGACCTCTCCACACAGCAGAAGAAAGTACATAAGGTCGTGGAATAATACTCAGATATCTTCTCCTCACCTACCAGGGTATGTCTGCACTACCAGGTCAAGCACCCCATCGATATGACCTCAGGTGCATCGCTACCCAATGCACCAGTCTATCGTCGCTCTCTGTTAGAGAATGAGGAGATCAAGTGACAGATCCAAGAACTGCTCCACAAGGGGCACATTTGTTCTAGCTCATCACCTTGTGGGAGCCCAATCATGCTGGTACAGAAGAAATATGGAACCTTGTGACTCTGCATTGGTTACCAGGCTCTAAATATAATCACAGTTAGAAATCGGTACCTGATTCCTTGAATCGATGACCTCCTTGATCAACTCACCGGGGCCAAATAATTAAGTAAGATTGATTTGAAGTCTGGCTACCACCATGTCTCGATAGAACATATAGATGTATAGAAAACCGCCTTCAAGTCAAAGGAAGGCCTTTTTGAATGGTTGTTCATGCCCTTTGGTTTGACAAATGCTCCAACCAATTTCATGAGGATGATGGACAATATCCTGCGACCATTCACCAATAATTTTGTAGTGGTGTATCTGGATGACATTCTCATTTACAACAAGACTTGGGCCGAACACTTGCAACATATTTAGTAGGTTTTGCACACCCTACGGCAGCACAAGCTATATGCCAACTTGAAAAAATGCTTCATCGGCATGGACAGGGTCCATTACCTGGGATACATAATTGATTAGCATGGCGTACATGTGGATCCAACCAAGATCCAAGTCATCCATGACTGTCTAGCCCCAACCACACTCACTGAACTTCGGAAGTTCTTGGGCCTTTCCAATTTCTACCGCAGGTTCGTGTTGAGATTCTCCCATATTGCATGGGCCCTCAACCAAATAACCAGGGGTAGTGGTAAGGCAAAATTTGCGTGGGGCCGGTCCCAAAAACAAGCGTTTGACGATTTGAAGAAGCGCTTGTGCTCATCCCCAACAATCTCACTACCAGACCTACAACAACCCTTTGAGACCGAGACAGATGCTTCAGAATATGCGGTGGGCATCATTCTCACTCAGTACATCCACCCCATGGCCTATGATAGTGAGACACTATCATATGTTGTCCGTAAGTACCCTAATTACGACAAAGAAATGTACTCCATTGTGAAAGCCTGCCACCAGTGGAGACATTACATTCTTGGGAAGGAGACAATCATCCACACTGATCATAAGACACTGCAGTTCATGCAGACACAAGAAAAATTGCAGAATGATCGCCATCAAAAGTGGTCCACATACTTGCAGTAATTCCACCTCAATGTCAAGTATAAAACAGGAAGCACCAATCGCATCGTTGATTGCCTCAACATACTTCCATTCGCGGCACTCACCATGATGCTAGACTCTTGCGGCCATGAGACCTATGGATGGACCCAACTTTACAAGACAGACCCAGACTTTGCCACCACCTACCAAATTTTGGGTGCAAATGCAGTTGTTGATAATTTCCATATTCAGGATGGGTTGTTGTGTCGTCTAGGCCATATCTTTGTTCCATAAAGTGAGTGATCGAATCTGATCTGGGAAGCCCACTACAGTCAGGTGGAAAGACACTTTGGTGTTGAAAAGACAGTGGCGATGCTACATAAACATTTCTACTGGCTGAAAGTTCGATAGGAGGTCAGCAAGTATATCAGGTCCTACATTGTCTGCACTATTGCAAAACTAACCACTAAGAAACAGGGCCTATACACCCCTCTTCCTACTTCTGATGGGCCATGGGAATCCATCTCAATGAACTACATGTCGGGCCTCCCATCCACCAAGCGGGGAAATGACTGTGTTTTTTGGTTGTTGATCGCTTTTCTAAGATGGCGATTTTGGTTTCCTGCAAGAAGAACATCACAGTAGAGGCCATTGCCAAGATCTTCTTTAAACGAGTCTGGGTACATTTTGGAATCCCACAAACCATTGTCTCAGATCAAGACAGTTAATTTCTCTGCACATTCCGGTCCAGCCTATGGTCACTGCTAGACACCAAGCTCAACAAATCCATGGCCTTCAATCGCCAGACAGATGGCCAAACCGAGGTCATAAATTGAATGATTGTGCATATCCTTCACATGTATAATTCAAAGCACCCTTTCACATGGGATGAGAGGCTTCCCTATGTCCAACATAGCTACAACCGATCCCTGCATAGCTCAACCGGCCACAAACCCTTTCAGGTGGGGTTGGGATTCCAACCATTAGGTCCCATAGATGATGCACTTCCCCTTGCGTTCACCTCGATCGATTCATCTCCTACTCCAACTGAAGCTGAAAAAGCCACTCGGTTCATTGAGTGGATCCATCACATCCTCCAACAGGTTCAGGATATCCTACAGAAGTCCAATGACAAGTACAAGTAGCGCCATGATCAACATCGGGTGCCACATAAGTTTCAGGTGGGCGACAAAGTTTGGTTGCACTTGCAGAAAGAACGCCTTACAAGACCCCATAGGAATCTTTTCCACTCCGTTATGGGTCGTACACCATCACCAAGGTCATGGGGGATAATTATTTTGTTCTCAACATTCATCCTTTCTTTGGCCTGCACCTAGTGTTCAACGTGGATCTCATTTGCCCTTATTTCCCACCATTATTGGACACCTCAGACGTAGCAGAGCAGCTGACACCAACATAGATCAACCTTGAATGCATACAATAGGCATCCACCGATCAGATTGTGGAAATACAGATCAAGGGCACTTGACAACAAAGGATCCATCTTTATCGAGTCGTCAAAGCAGGGCAACTCCTGCACCAAGGCAAGTGGCTCACCCGGGGACAAATTCAGCAGAAATTCCCTCATCTGATGGGGGAACTCAACACAATGGAGACCATTGCTTCCTAAGGAGGGAGTATTGATCCAAGTGGATATCAATGGCCACCCACCTTTTCCAACTGGCTCAAAACAATTTTCTGACAATTTTGCCAATTTACTATTTTTAGCAGTTTTAACTTCCGGGGCCATTTTGAGGGCCTAAATGAAGGATTTTTGGGATAGAGCTTCTCAATGATAATTGAAGGCATGATTGAGCCCCCAAAATGAATCTCCTCGATGATACCTTTCCAATGGTCTATCATACGCCTAAAACATAGATCATATGCAAAATTTACGACCTCGGGAAGTTGATGTATTAACTTACCCAGACGGGGCCCACATGACTTTTGGCACTTCATCTCCTAGGGTTAGGTTTTTGGATGTCTATGGTTTTTTGCATTCCTGTTTATTGTAAAAAGGCATTCATAGCCTCATTGTAATGATCTTCTTGCGAATGAGCGTAGTTGTCACATTTCTTCTCAAAGATAATCTGCCACTATTCCAACAAGCTTGTTTCCATTGCATTTTACAGTTTCAGCTTATTTCCTTATTGAATAGAAAACCAGTTTTATTGTATCTCTATTATTTTGTGTTAAGAACCTATTAATAATCTGTAGTCATTTTGTTCTGCTCATAAAATCCGGATGAACCATCGAGTAGAACTTATAACCCAGAAATAAGAACTGTAATGCATAAGGAAAACACATAGAGACACATCATAATTGAAAATTTAGGTCCTTCTTCATATTGTCTTCAAAATATTTCTCTGATTACAGACTCAAAATTACACAGTAGTGCATTGTACAAACTCTTGACTACGGACTCATGTCGGAGAGCTCCAATTCTCAAACTGATAGATCAAATTCATTACAGGCTCAAGATTCTACTTGACTCAACTCCCAACAATCAACTCAGAACAATAGTTGACTAGAACGCAGATGATGGCCACCAAGGTGAAACAAGGCAAAGAGCATAACTTCCAATCATCACGATTCATTATTTGACTTCAACCTATGATTCTTACCTAAAGTCCCAATACATTAAAAGTAAACATTTTGTATGAAACAATGGTTAATATACATCATGTGTGTTGCACCTCCATTATCATATAAGTCTGTTGATCAAATGGCTGATATCTACAATGATGAGGAAGAGGCATTTGAGGGGTTGCTTTTTGTGGAGAATTTTGGTCATTATATCTAGGACCACTATCTACAATATGGATAAAGAAAAATTATCTCCTCTAGTTACCCCTGGATGAGAGGGGGTAAGAGTGCCAACCAAGCAAAAAGCTTGATTAGTTCAAATAAGAAGTATGTTTTTCTTTTCTTAAGAGAGAATTGGTTGGGTGATGAATGGGTAAGATTAAAGGCATACCTATAGGGATACCTATAGGCATACCTATGGGTAAGAAACAATGGTTGGATGAGTTGTTGCAGGCATACAAAGAATTGTTCGAGGAGCCTAAAGAGATACCACCTAAGAGGGAAATGGATCATGAGATGCAGTTTTTTCTTGACTCCCCATTACCAAATATTGGATTGTATAGACAACCTATTCTCAAAGAAAATGAAGTGAAGAAGCAATTGTAGCAAAGGGAGTTATTTGACCAAGAACCTCACCTTGTGTTTCATCTATCATGATAGTACCCAAGAAGGATGGGACTTGGTGAATGTGTATCAACTACAAAACTTTAAATAATATTGCATTCAAGAATTGGCACCCTCTACCTAGGATCCATGATTTTTTAGACCAGTTGCAACATGCCAAGTACTTCACCAAGTTGGATCTCAAATCGAGATACCAATAGGTACGTGTCAAAGAAGAAGACACCTGGAAGATATCCTTCAAGACAAGGCAATGTTTGTATGAAAGGTTGGCCATGCCATTTGGTTTATGTAACGCATCAGTTACATTTATGAGACTGGTGAATGATGTATTACACCCATATTTAGATTCATTTTTTATAGTGTATTTGGATGATATATTGGTTTATAGCTCTACCCAGGAGGAGCACATCTCACATCTCATGCAGGTGTTATAGAATTTGAAGAAGCACCAACTATTGGATAACCTCAGGAAATGTGAGTTTTCTCAGTAGTCATTGGTGTATTTGGGGTATGTGATCGGTGGAGGGGATCTCAAGATAGATCCCACAAATATGGAGTCCATCATAAAATGGCTAGTTTCTACTAATGTCACTGGAGTTAGGATCTTTTTTGGGGCGACACGGTACCTACGAAAGTTCATAGCATCATTTTTAGCGGTAGTTGCACCACTCCCCCATAATAGCTAATAGTAAGAGTTTCCAGTGGGGAAAGAATCAACATAACGATTTCGACAAGATAAAATGAAAGATAAATCAAGCACCAATTCTCACATTTCCTAATTTGTAGAAGCCCTTCGAAGTGGAGATAGATGAAAGTGGGTATGCTATGGAAGTAGTTTGATTCAAGGAGGTAAGCTAGTATGCTATCATTCCAAGATGTTTCATGGGGGAGTTTTTAACTAACCTACATATGATAAGGAACTCTATGCCATATTTCAAGCTATTAAGAAGTGGAAACACTATCTGACGGGTAAGGAAACCATGATACACATTGATCACTAGCCACTATAATATTTCCAGGCCTAGAGTAAGATACAACAAACAAAACATTACAAATGGATGGGGTTTTGTAGAAATTCCATCTGGTCGTCAAGTATAAGAAGGGTGACACTAATAATTTGGTAGAAATTCTTTCAAAACCACCCACATCCAATATTATAGCTTTTAGAAATCTTATGCACATGGAGGATTTTACTCATGATGCATACAATGAGGCATACATAGAAGATGAGGACTTTAAATACGTGTTTCAGTAGCTACATAGCCAAATTCATGTAGACGAAGGTGACAAAAAGGTTGACTATCATCTCTAGAATGGGTTTCTCTATAAGGTATAAAAGCTATGTGTTCCTGAAGGTGAAATATTGTAGCTTATCAAAGAGGCTCACACCTCCAAGGTTGCAAGATATTTTGGTGTTGGGAAGATGGTTGCTAACTTACAAAGGTATGTGTATTGTACCAGAATGAAAGAATATGTAGCTCAATATATTAGAGGATGCATGATTTCTTGTACCATCAAGCCCATTTATAGTAAGTAATGTTTATACCATCCATTACCTATACCCACTCGACCTTGGGAAAGCATTTCCGTGGATTTTGTGGGTGGTTTTCCAACAACTAGGAAGGGACATGAAAATATTTTTGTGGTAGTTGAAAAGTTCAACAAGATGTGCATTCTTATGCCTTGTAAAAATACCATCAGAGGACAAGAAGAAACAAACATGTTCTTTGAGCTGGCATGGGTGCACTTTGGGATACCAAGGAGAATCATATTAGACATGGATACTATATTTCTTAGTGCCTTTTGGACTACACTTTGGGAGAAGATAAAAACGAAGTTGAAAAGATGTACAACATTCAATCCACAAACAAAAGGACAGACATAAGTAGTCAACTAGACATTGATACAACTTTTGATGGATTACAATAAGAAGCATCCAAATATCTGGCATGAAAATATGATCTACATTCAACACTCTTATAACAAAGAAATCCATACTTCTACTGGTAAGTCCCCTTTAAAAACTTGCTCTGGATATTTTCCACCTTCGCCCTTGGATGTATCCTATGGACAACAAGGAGGAGTGAGGGAAGACATCATGGGAGAAGCATTGAAATTGTAGAATTCTGTTGAAAATATTAGGCACATCCACTTGCAAGTACATGATACGATGAAGAAGTTTCAAGAAAGGTACAAGTCCCAACATCATCAACACATAATAGAAAAAACATTCAAAGTGGGAGACAAAGTTTGTTTACAGTTGAATAAGGAAAGACTATATGGTCCTCATAAGAATATCAAGTATTTGTGGTATGGCCCTTTTGAGGTATTGGAGAAGGTGGGTAAAAATGCATATGAACTCATTCTACCCCCATACATGCACATTTAGTCAGTAGTGAATGTGGAGAATCTAAAACTCTATTAGCCTTCCATATTGGATCAAGAAACCGAGGAGAAGGTCCTACCACCATAGAGGACTTACCACCAAATGATCAGGAAGAGTTAGTAGAGGACACAATTTTGCAGAGAAAGTATAGGACTATAAGATAGGGGTAGCATGACCTTTGGCAGATTAGGTTGAAAGGACAACTTCTAAGCAAGGCAAAATGGTACTCTAGAGAGAAGGTAGAGGAAAAATTCCCTCATCCCATTCAGTAAATATTTTTGGGACAAAAATCCTCCCTAAATGGGGAGGTATGATCCAAATTGGATCATCACATAATTTTTCATCCATCTTAGTACTTCTAGATGGAAAAAAATTGGAGGAATAAGCTTGTAGGGCCATTTTAGTGGCAGGTCCCAATTTGAAAAATTGGGGTTCAGAACCTTTTAGATCCATTTTGAGGAATTAAATGGAATTTATTATGGTTGCAATGTCCAAAAATTGTGCCACGCCCTTGATATTGATATACACATCAATATGTTTACAATGGTGCAAAAATCACCTCAATCAGAGCTTGCATGTGAAAGTTATGCCTCCCACAAGTTGACCTACCTTGTTGACCAAACTGGTATGAGTGGATGTCACGTCAACCCCCATTACTCACACATATGGGGTAGCCATGTGTGGACTTTCAAGAATATTGTAGAAGGTCCAAACCTTATCACTAATTGAGGGTTGAGGAAGTCAAAACCTAACCCTAGACAACTATCGAGCTATGTTAAATACAGACTGCTAGGAGCATAAATGGTTAAATTCTTAAGCATTCTTTTTGTTCCATAGTTGACCAGAGCATATAGGAGTGGTATTTTGAGAGCATAAAAGAGGAGGAAAAGGTTTTGTAGTAGCCATACAGACCACAGTGTCAAAGTCGTCTCCGCATTGAATGTCTCTTTCTTTGTATCTACACTTCCATAATTGAAGAAAAGAGAGCAGAGCATAGGCCTCACCTTCTATTTGGGTTTTCTCTTGGATTGGGTTTCCCATGATATATCTTGCGTTCATTTTTGTGTGGATAATGTGTTCTTTTGTTCATTTATTTCATTTTTTTATTCAATTATTTTCATAAATCTGAGCAATAAGCTAGTAATAACTAATTTGGGTTCTAAAGAAATAAATTCCATAATCTAAGATTTCATAATAATATAAGATTTGTTGTGAAAAAATATTCTATTGGAATATCCACGATGGTTTATAAATCATATATATTCCATGATTCTCAAATATTATCATGAGACCTCTAGGATGGATATGGGGGACAATCAACATGGTTGTCCTAGGTGTTTTATCAGTTTATGCAAATTGGTTTCTTATAAAACTGCATATAATAGATGGAAGATGATTCATTAGACATAGAGATTTGATGGGATTTATTTTAGGTAATTATTGTGTATAATATCCATAACGTCATTCACTCAAACTAATGACAATTTATATGTTTTGAAGTACATTGCATGAATAGATGTGGTATTTATGGAGAGTTTGAAATTTATGAGGCCTGGAAATGTCAGAATTTATAGGTTTTTTTTTTTAGTAAAAATTTTTGCTATATGTAGGGTAGAGACGAGATTTCTCTATAAATGTAATAACTTCAATGGATGTACATGATGGGAGGGGCACATTAATACCTACTTCTGGGATTTTATTTATCATCTTGTTATGGAACGTGAGAGCGCACTCATATTGAAACCATCTATGTTCTCTATGGGAGAATATAGATTTTTATTATTATTCAACCAACCTCTTGTTTGCAACTGAGAAAAGGGAAAAAAAATTCAAAAATTGGGGAAGGTTTAATGTTTGTATTTATGTTTGTGCATAAGAAGTCAAGATTGTAGGGTCTAATTGTCAGTACCGTTCTTTTTGCAGGTTTTTACAAAGTCTTTGGAAATGTCAATCCTTTCAAAAATAGGGGACCATACCTTCTTGGTAGCAACAATAAGTCTAAAATATCATGTGTAGTTTGGAGATTTAGGTTTATACTAATGTATATAAAAACCAAAATAGGTCAAATGAATTGGAGAGTACAAAAAATATTAATAGCCAAGAAGTTGGGTGCATTAAGCATCCCCATAGGTGATAAAATAGCATCAACAAAGAGACGTAGGCTTGAAAATAAAGGACAACATGTTGCATGGAAGAAAGGATATGGTCATGCTCATCATATGAATTAGTTGTGCATATGTTAATAGTAAATGCATGTTGATAATATTGTCTAGTTAGTGGCCTAGATCGATAGGGCTTGGGGATTTATCATAGGTAGTATCAAAATGATTTTGTTGGTGGTTGAGGTAGAAACTGAAGAAGAAGTGGGATCACTCCTATCATCCAAGGCATCATAACCTCTAGTAGAAAGGAAAAAACTAGTAATACATATTTGGGTTGCTCTCACTATTTAACCTGTGTGTGTGTGTGTGTGTGTGTGTGTGTGAGAGAGAGAGAGAGAGAGAGAGAGAAAGTAAGTAATTACAATAAAATTTATATAATTTTTTTCCAACAACTTAGTTTCCATTTACAACAAAGCTCAAAGCCATTACAATAATATACTCATTCTCAACATGTCACTTGTGGGAATTGAACATGGGTGGGGAGGGAAAAAAATGTTCCTACCAACCACCCAAGCTAAACCCAATTGGCAAAATCTAGATTTTTATTGTCAATACTCATCTTTTGAAGAATTGGTTGATGCTCATGTGTTTTATATGCTCTGGAGTTCTGGAGCTTCATCCACTTCTCCTTGAAGAAGGATGTTGACTTGCATTGAGTGGTAAGGTTTTAATGATGGCATCCCATTCCCACTGTGTGGCCACAATATCTTGGCCAAGTCACCTCATTCTCCCTTTACATATTTATACTTTATTCTTCTATCTCTTCATAGAATGGAATTGGATTGGATTTGTGTTATACTATAATAGTTTTGTGGTGGAGTCAATGTTTACAATTGGAAACTATTCAAATTTTCTAGGTTGTGGAGGATGAAACAATGTCTCCATGCAACTTTCCAAGTGGACCATTGTTGTCGAAAACTTGCATGCTTGCTTGTTGAATACATGCATTAATAGTATAAGTAAATAAATGTATCAAGTGGTGGCTCTCGAAAGCCTACCTAATGGATCACGCTTCCCGAAAACATGCATCTCTAGTAGTTGAATTAATACCAGAGCATTTAATATGAATGTAAACCCAATTAAAAGGACTGCATTTTAAAGCTTGTCCATTTTCAATAAATCCCACCCTATCCCACTAGTTTTAAGCCTTATTTCAAGCCATATCCTACCAGTTTTAAGCCTTTCCCAATCCTATAATTGGGACTTGAAAGTGTTAATTGGACTAGGACTTGTCCACAATTGGTCATTCATTTCCCTTGTCCTAGGTACATGTCATCATCTCTTTAAGTAGCATTGATGATAGGAATGGTTGACTATATCAATGGGTTGACCGTAACATCGATAGTTGAGGGTCATTTTTTGGGAGTATTGATCATAACATCTTTTCAGGGTAATGGACTTTTCACTGCAACATGATCATTTAGATCGTCATTAGCATCATTTGAAGGTAATGGATTATTCATTGTAGTATGGTCATTTAGACAGTCATTAGCATTGTTTGAGTAATGGATAAAACAAATTTACATATACTAGGGACAATTAAGTCCCATCATAGTGACTTGACCAATTAAGAATTGGATGTATAAATTTAAAATATTCAATAATTTTATTTTTTTAATAAAAATGAGTTAAATATACATTTTACAAAAATTTGGAATGTTTTTAAAAGAAGTTGTTAATTAATATGAAGTTAGTTCATGCCTTGAATTTGTACCAAAAACTATAGTCTCTAATGAGGCAGGGACTAATAATGTCATCCATAGGTCGATAAACATTGAGCTCGACTCTGGCCAATTCTAAATATAAAATCCATATGATGAGATTATTTCATCATTCACATTTTCTCTTTGTCATTTAAAACAAGAATAAATTGCTATGTAGTGAGTACTTTCCTTTGCGTGAACGACCTTTGACGCCCCATACCATGATAAAGAAGAAGCCATGTTGGTTGGAATGAATATTACGCTAGTAGTGGTATGGATACAAGCACCCCAAAGACCAAGATAATTATCAATTATATACATGTATGAATATTAAGCTAGCATTGGCTTGCAGATAGGCACCCAAAGAGGAAGATAATTACAAATTAATACTTGTAACTTGATACAAGTATCCTAATTAATTGAATCGAGAGACCCTTAACATTTAATTGAATCGAGAAATGATTTCTATAAGCAATATGTAATTATTTACGTGCTCAAACAATTTGTAGTTGACACACACACACATATGAAAATCTACAAAAGAATTATAAGTGATCCATATAAAATTATAAACCCACACTAAATTCAATATTATGGCTCCATTTTTCACCAAACATATTTTCTTTGGTTTCTTAAAATATTTACATTACTATGTAGGTGAATTAGAGCATTTGAAATCTTTAAATCATGTTAAGATATTAGATTGTGTACATTTAAAACTTATTATATTATGGAAGCATGTGAATTAAAGCATTTGAAATCTTTAAATCATGTTAAGATATTAGATTGTGTACATTTAAAATTTATTATATTATGGAAGCATATTTGTTTTTAAAAGAAAGACAAACTAGATATATTATTAAAATAATTTATTTATTATTTGTATTTCATAGAATGATTTTCCAAAAAAATTATTGTAATTTTCTAATAATTTATTAATTTTAGTTATAATTAATTCTAGGTTAAATATCATGATTTCTTTACAATTGAGAATTGAATCAAATGACATTAGTGGTATAATTCACTAACATTGTAAAAATGGTATGTTGCACTATTTGATTTGATTAAAAAAATTTGTCAAAAGAAAGAGTTAAAAAAACAAGTGTGACTATGTACAATTTGTAAAAATGTGATTATAGTTAATGTAATTATGTAATTATATTAGGTGAGCTTAGAAAGAATTATGTAATTATATTTGGTGAAATAATTTACCCAAAAAGCATATTAGCAAACATTAAATAAGATATATATTTAACTCACCATAGATAAATAAGAAAGAATAGAAAAATTAAAAAACATCTTAAAATCATATGAAGAAATAATAAATAAGATATATATTGAACTTGTAACAGATAAATTAAAAAATGACTCTTATTTATTTTTCCAATTACTTGATTATGTCCTTTATGGATCATGTACAATGGAATAAATCTATTTCAATGTAAGTGCATTGATTTCGGTGTTCTTTTATCTATTTTAATACATTTCCTTCATTTGAGTGTTTTATTGCATTGATTTTAGTCTATTATCTTCATTTTAGTGTCCATGCATTGGCTTCAATGGTTGCTTGATTAATTTCATACATGACACCTAAAACAATAGAGTGCACTGGTTTCAATCATGATACACTAAAGAATGATTTATAGTAATCAAGTAGTTGCATATGGTGAATTGTTTCAATCATGATACACTAAAGACTGATTTATAGTAATCAAGTAGTTGCATAGGGTGAATTGATTTCAGTGATCATACATTGAAAAATAATTTAGATTCTTGAGCAATTAAGTAGTTGCATTGATTTCAGCAATGCAATAACCCAAACTATAGGGTGCATTGATTTCAATGATAATATTAAGTTGTGAAAAATGATTCTGGGTATTTATCAAGTGAAATGGATTGAACAATAGCATAGTGCACACCAATTTCAAAATACATATTATGTTGTTGCAAAAGAGATCACCCCCATAAGTTGATGTCCATCACATTGTTTGATTGGTTGTGATTCATGTGTTAGTATTTGCACATTAAAACCATTATACTATTAAGATATATAGAATGCATTAAAACCAAAAGCATACAAAGAAACAAAATAAAGTTATGAGGAGCATAAAAGAAAAGAGAGACAATGTATCAAGATTTAAATGTTTGAATGGTTTTGAAAATCAGTTTTTTTTCTTACATGATTAATATGAAAATATTGAAAGGATTGAAAAACTAGCATGTGTGGGTAAATGAGAAAGTTAAAATAAAAGTTGATTATTTTAATTTTTGATGAGAAAGTTAAAATAAAAGATGATCATTTTAATTTTTGATGTGGATAATTTGAAATGACCTTCTTGATAGTACTCTTTATATTATAAAAGATACTTTGTAAATTTATATAAAGATACTTTGTAAATTTAAAATTATCAGATTCATTTCAAACATATACATATACATAATGATGATCTTTTATCCACTAGTGAGACCACCTAAATCCATATTAATTTTGAATGTACCAAACATCAAAAGGGATCAAATTTTTCAAGGTACAAACCTTTCTTCAAGTTTTACACTCTAAAAAAAGGTTTACACAGATTTGATCCCTCTCAATTTTTGGTAATATGGATTTAAAATAAATCTAGACTAGTTTTTAAATCCTAAAACTTAGAGTCTGAACTAAATTTTAACATTTACACTGATAATTCGATGATAGACTTTTACACTGATAATTTGATGATAGTTCGATTAGTTTGACTTGAAGAATCTAATATCCTAGATGCCAGTGCTCATGTTGTTTTCCCGAGCAAGGAAGTTTCTTTCTTTCGTTATAAATTTGTTTTTATAGGTATTGTATTTCATTATATTGATAGACAAATTCAAGGAAGTGTAGATTATTTTTTAGTGGAAAAGCCATGAGAGACCTAGTAAGCAAAATCTCTCTTGTTCAGATGTCCAAGTATGCATTTACTTGTGATAAATTTAATAATGCTTTCCACAATACGTGCATTCCTTTGAAATACTGCTCATATAAATGTCGTGCCCTGCAATGATTTGCTATTTGTAATATGATCTCATATTACAAATTACAATTCAATTTATTTCAGGCATTAAAACAAAGATTATCTCATTTCAACAGAGATTTGTGTTGTTACAGGGTGGGCAATATATTAAATATGGAAAAGATAAGAGCAACCCAGGCAAGGATTGCCACGATAAATGGCTATCAAGAGGGTGCCAACTCTATGTATCAAGAGGGTACCTGTGTGGGCAAGAAGACAATCTTTGAAAGAATAAATATTTCTTTGAAAGAATAAATATATGGAGAAATTGAGTCTACTTCAAATTGAGTCAAACCAACAATCAAGAAACAAGGGAAATAGCTGCTAAGCAGCTAGTCCCTGCCTTCTAGAATCTATAACCGTCATTGTTATGAGCTTAAACCAACAATCAAGAAACAAGGGAAATAGCTGCTAAGCAGCTAGTCCCTGCCTTCTAGAGTCTATAACCGTCATTGTTATGAGCTTAGTATGGAGCGTGTTTTTACAATTTAACAAAGTTTACACAGCAGAGCATTTATGCCAGTGCACAAAGAACTGTCCATTTATCCCACAGTCTACACGACTTAGAGGTTGTTTGTTAAATATATTTTTGATATTTCTGTGAAAAAATTGTGAAAAATATCAGACTATGTGGTTCGTATTTAATTATGCTGTAACTAGCACAGTCACTCAAAACCGTGGTTGATGAACGTCGAAAGGTTCGGACAGAAAATGAAACGCATAGCCAGAAAATGAAATACACAATCAGAAAATGAGTGTCTACAACCAGCAGAGCCAGAAAATGAAATACACAATCAGAAAATGAGTGTCTACAACCAGCAGAGCCAGCGTATTAATTCCAAAGTTTAATCATTTAAACGTGGCAATCATATAGTGCTACAGTAATTTCTTAATATGATTAGGTAAATGTTAAAAGGTAAACAGGTTAATGGATGCATTCAAAAATACAAGAAAGTTATGAAGAGAAAATCACATTTATTGATTTGGGAGGACGACTAAGAATATGCCAGCATCTTCAATTGTTAACCATCATATTAGAATTTTAGATTAAAAAATGATTAATTGTACTCATTGTCAATGGCCTAAATATCATTAAATGTTCTGGAAAATCAGATTAAATGTTGTGGAAAATCATATAACTTTATATTTGTTTTATTAATGTTTTTTTAGATAACTTTATATTTGTTTTATTAATGTTTTTTTTTAGGTTTTCGAGCAAGTAGCAGCGGTGGTTCCACCTGGTTTACATGCATGTGTGGCTGCTCCAGATGGTCTCCATGCATCACTCTTTTGAGTTCGATCCTCTGTCCTTTGTCCATAGAGAGCTCATCTGGGTTCGATCCTCTGTCCTTTGTCCATTGAGAGAGCCGCAAGCATGAAGAGAAGAGGTTGGCTAAGAGGATCTGATTGAAAAACTTTGATGGGAAATTGTAGAAGAGCTCCTGGTTAAGCTGAGTACCAATTGGTATAGCATTTCACATTGGGCTTCAAGCTTCCCTATGTACTTTCCTTGTTTTGTTCTAACACGGTCTCTACTACCTGTGTATGCTTGTATTTTTGGGTTTCTTCCAAATTAGTTAGATCACTGTTCGGATTGAACATGGTTGTTTGGGTATCCCTTGAATTCACTCCCAGTAATTATGAAGCTGCTAGGGGTAAAGATTCATGCCTTTACCTGGCAGCAACAGAATAAGAATATGGCTTATTTGTTAGGGTTTACACTGAACAACGCTCTAGCCACACAAGCAGAGTCGGAAGTAGAAGGAGATACTAGAGAGTGCGGTGGCAATAATCGGCTGATGCTTATTTCCTTCAAAAATAAAGGAGCCCACCTGGTGGAGGCTTCGATTGACAATCACAGAAGCCTTGTAAATTCTCTGTAACATTTAGCTAACACATTAATACAAGCTAACCCGTTGAACATTATGAAACTATTCTCGATTTTTGGTTGGATTCAAGTGTTGCAGAAAGATGGTTACTCTCTCTGTTCACGGGACTTCTCAACTCATGCAGAGTAAGTCAATTCTGTGTTGATTATGAAGCTGCTAGGGGTAAAGACTCATGCCTTTACCTGGCAGCAATGGCAGCAACAGAATAATAATATGGCTTATCTGTTGGGGTCACACTGAGCAACGCTCTAACCACACAAGAAGAGTGGGAAGTAGAAGGCGATACTAGAGAGTGCGGTGGCAATAATCGGCTTGTGAGAAGTCGTAATATCCACGATGGGTGTAGAGGGTCTGAGAGAGTGCCAGTTGAAGGTGATCGAGGCCATTAAAGAGGCACAAACCATCCAGCGCTTTCTTCCTTCTGAGTTCCGGATGGACCCGGACAGAATGGAGCACGCCATTTACCCGGGCAACGAGGTTTCTCTGATAAACGGTCTGTGAGACGTGCCATTGAAGCAGCGGGGATTCCATATACTTAGGTCTCGGCTAATTGCTATGCAGCCTATTTTCTGGCGTCGTTGGCCCAGATGGAGCATTTCATGCCTCCTACCCTGCAGCCTCGCCATACTCCACTCCCCCTTCCTCACTCCACTCCCTCTAACCCCATGGTGTCGTCATACTCCACTCCCTCTAACCCCGTGGTGCCACCATAATCACTCCTCCTTCCTCATTCCACTCCATCCTACCCCGAGACCCCGCCATACTCCACTCCCCCTTCCTGATTCCACTCCATTCTACCATGTGACCCCGCCATACCTCCCCTCTCGTCATATTTTCCCTACTCTCCCTTAACATATTTCCCAAAGTTTATATTTACTATTCAATATTTTGACATATGGAAACCAATTACACTAAAACACATGGACGATGACTATGAGATGAATGGGAATCAACTTCAATACCCCGCCACACCTCCCCTCTCCTCATATTCTCCCTACTCTCCCTTAACATATTTCCCAAAGTTTATTTACTATTCAATATTTTGACACATGGAAACCAATGATACTAAGACACATGGAAACCAATGATACTAAGACATGTGGAAACCAATTACATTGAGACACATGGGCGATGATTGGGCGATGAATGGGCAGTGACCGAGTGACCAAAATTTTACTAAGCCATGAATTTTCCTAAGGCACAAGAGATACACTAAGCCTTTCATAAGTTCTTTTGTTTCACATGAATGATCAAGAAGGATTTTCATTATAAACATTAATGTTGCACCCGACACAATGCATGTGGGACTAAAAAATGTGAAATTAAATCAAAGGATAAGATTGAACCACGAACCAGATCGACAACTGTTGAGAAACGATCTTTCAAAGCTCGTAACTATTGATCAAGACATATGTTTGGGGCAAGCGATACCTCGTTGGAAAGGTAATTTGACAAGGAAGACGATGTAATATGTTTCAATAGTTGAATTTGGCCATAATTTTTCTAGAAATTAAAAGAACAATCAGCTCACTTTTTGTGACTTACTTGGAAATTTATTTGCAACGTCGACTTCCCGAGGCTATAAGTTGAGATTCATACCTCCAAATTTAACTCAAGAGAACTCGTTGGAAAGAAGGAATAATGAATATTATTTCTAGAATGGTTTCCATGGCTAATAAGTCACTTATCATGCTCATAAAATTAAAAGACAGTCCACTTTTTCCAGACAGTCAGTTTTAAATTTTGGAAATAGAAGTTTATTAAACAACTTTTATAAAAAGATGAAGTGAGACACACTTGGAGGCACGCATTTCAATGACATAAATTCATTAATAAGTATTCAATAAAGAATTAATTAAAAGGATTCACTCTTTTCGAAAAAGAAAAAGCACGTGGGAACTTCTAGAAGAACATAAACCCTAACTACTAGAGCAAAGCTTTTCAAAGAAGCATTGGGAGCAGATTTAAAAGAGAAAAAACACCATCAAAGAAGAGGTAGAGATCATTAGAATAACATTGTTTAGACTTTAGTACACGGCCAACTTTCTCATCTACAAATACAGATCTCCATTTTCTTGTTTTTTCTTCTTCTACACGATTTCTCTCAAGGCTTTATGTTTGTAATTATGAACTGAGCATAACGCTGAGATTTTTGAGTGTTTTTATTTTATTCTTCCATATTTGTTCCTAAAACATCAATAGGAGTACTTTAAATCCATATATGTGACTGATAATGTAATTCAAGATTGTCTAATTGATTCTTGGAAGTTTAGTTCTTACATTTGACAAGCGTTATATCTGAGCAGTAGTCAATCGATTTACTGAAATACTTTATAATGAGAGATATTTTTTTATGTATTGAACTCCCCAGATATATATTTTGGGGCATAACTTTAAATATTTCTCAGACTATGGATTTCTGAGTATGATATTTTTGGAGTATGTCCATCATATTATTTCTATTTTTAAATGCAATAATCATTTAAAGTTCTTTGAAGTGATCAACACCATTTCATTATTTTTCTTGTGAGAAAATATGGATGCATCTTATTTTTGTATGTGTTTCAGAGGGATGTTATAATGAATCTAAAGACATATTATTTTGATATTGAAGCCTTCCTTTATCTTTTTAATGTTAAGATTATGCTTGGTCCATTTCCAAGCAATTGTTGCACCCAAGAAGAAATATGGTTATCAAGAACCATTTTATATACAAACTAATGCAATAAAAGATTTGGGGTTTGTTGTTTATCATTCTCCCATTCGAAAATCCAGTCCAAGAACATGAGTTATATCTTTTAGACAATAACAGAGGAGTATTACCTCTTTAAAAACACAGGGGGATTTTATCTTCGTGAGGTTGTTGTTTAGATTTTGACCAATATGAACATCAACACCTAGCAACATTCCTTTTGGTGCTAGTGGATGAACCAACTTCAAAAATATCTTCTCGCAACATAAATAGGAAAATGAACTCACAATAGTAGCATTTACCTAATAGAGATAACAGTATACTAACCACCACCTTGCTCAATCTGATTTTCACCTATGCTTGCTTCTTTGTGTCAGTCTTTATGGTTGTAGGGAGACCCGTTATCTCATAATTGTTATTTGGAACTTTCATGAACAATCTCACTATAATACACATGAATCAATCATGATTCATGTGTACTAGAAATTTTCACATTAGAATCATAAAAATCGAGTCATTAGAATAATAAAAATCAAGTCATTAGATTCATGTGTACTAGAGTCATTAGAATCATAAAAATCGAGTTACATTTTAATTGAAAATCCATGTAATTAATTCACATCAGGTATCTTTTTCAAACTTAACACTAGCTTATGACTTTATGCAATTTTCCAATTTTAAGTATGGGAGGGCCATCATAGAAACCTATTAGGTGTGTCAATACCCAAGTAGAGGAGTATTTTCCGTGAGTGAATGTTATGGCATGGGGTTTAGTTCATGGTCACGGTGTCATTGACTTGCAAGGCCACGTGCGATGTTCATCTCCATGAGTTCTTTTTAGAGCGGATGCTTAATGTATTGAGTTACCCTTTCCTCAACATTGTTTCTTTCCACCCTTATCTTTCCTTTTGATATTGATTATTTTTCTTTGCAAGCCCCTTTTTCAGGTTTATGCATTTATTATGTCAGGATAATTAAGTTAAGCCCTTTTTTTAGATATGCATTAAGTGCATTAGGACTTGGGGTGATGGATTTATAATGAGGCGGTAGAGCTCAAGCTAACTTGTATTTGTATTTATCATTCATATCCCTTTGATTTTATTTTGCATTTTGAATTTATAACCTGCTTTTTCCATTCTGTTTTTACATTTGCATCAACCTTGGGCAATCAAGCCCCTTCTTCTCATAGGAGAATGAAGTACAGACCTTTTTGGGATACATGTAACAACCATTCCCAAAAGATAGGAAAATAAGAGGAAAATAGATGGAAAGTGTTCATTATGGAAAGGTACGGGCACATTACTCCTATCAAGGCCTCCCAATAGTACCCCTTTTTCCTGAGAGTGACAATAGTTGACTAGAATAGATATGATGGCCACCAAGGTGAAACAAGGCAAAGATCATAACTTCCAAGCATCGGGATTCATTATTTGACTTCAACCTATGATCCTTACCTAAAGTCCCAATACATTAAAAGTAAACATTATGTATGAAACAATGGCTAATATACCTCATGTGTGTTGGACCACCATGATCATATGAGTCTATTGATCAAATGGATGATATAAACAATGATGAGGAAGAGGCATTTGAGGGGTTGTTTTTTTTGGAGAATGTTGGTCATTATCTCTAGGAACACTATCTACAATGTGGATAAAGAAGAATGATCTCCTCTAGTTACCCCTGGATGAGAGGGGGTAACAGTGCCAACCAAGAAAAAAAGTTGATTAGTTCAAGTAAGAAGTATGTTTTTATTTTCTTAAGAGAGAATTGGTTGGGTGATGAATGAGTAAGAGTAAAGGCATCCCTAGAGGGATGTACTAGAAAGTAGAAAAATTGGTTTGAGGTGTTGGTGCAGGCATACAGAGGACTGTTCGAGGAGCCTAAAGAGATACCACCTAAGAGGGAAGTGGATCACAAGATATAGTTGTTTCATAACTCCCCATTACCAAATATTGGATTGTATAGACAGTTTATTCTGGAAGCAAATGAAGTGAAAAAACAATTGTAACACATGGAGTTATTTCACCAAGCACCTCACCTTGTGGTTCATCTATCATGATAATACCCAAGAAGGATGGGACTTGGTAAATGTGTATCGACTACAAAGCTTTAAATAAGATTGTAGTCAAGAATAGGTACCCTCTGCCTAGGATCGATGATTTTTTAGACCAATTACAACATGCCAAGTACTTCACCAAGTTGGATCTCAAATCAGGATACCGATAGGTATGTGTCAAAGAAGAAGACACATGGAATATATCCTTCAAGACCAGGCAATGTTTGTATGAAAGGTTGGCCATACCATTTGGTTTATGTAACGCACCAGTTATGTAACATCTCCGGCCATCAACCCCACTGGCGGGCAATGCTACTATGTGGAACATTCTCATACATGTATATAAATAACATTCATATTAAATCAAATTAACATATTTAACATAGAATTAACAATATAAATCCACTTGCAATGGAATACATGATAATATTACAAGCATCATAGACACGCATTTTAATTGAAATTAAACACAAAATGATACTTATCTTTGAAACTATAGTATCTCCACCAACTACGTGCAGACCTTCCACGAACCTCCCAGCCTTAGACCACACTGCTCATCACGCTCAGCAGTGGGTCGCCCCCGAGCTGGGACTAATCTCCACCCAAGGCAAGGGAATCCTAAACTAGGCTGAGGTTACAGGAAAACTGCACAAAGAAACCAGAAGGATTCTCTCCAGGAACCTTCTTACGCCCACTACTCAGGGACTCTTATTCCCCACGTGCTTGTTCCACCCGGGAGTATACACCTTCACAAGCACATTCCATCGGTGCTTCACCTCCCTCTCTAGGTCTCAGCAACATGCCGGATCAAGAATTCTCAGTGATCCATAGTTGGTGTTGGACTCTCTCTGGGAGAAAAACACTTCCCAGCAGACTCTCTCACCTAGAGAGAGCTGCTCATAAGCCTGACAACCTGCCTCTTCTACCACGGGCCTGACAACCCTCTTCTTCAACACACTCCTCGACTCAGCTCCAGCCAAGTGAGGATAACATCAACGGTTCAACACTCATTCACACAAGGATGACAATAGAAACAACAGATGGGCATGGCACCACAGGCAGAAATATCCCACGCTAAGACATGACACAACTAAGGTGATTACTCAGGTGTCAGGTTCCTTAGAAAACACAGAACGGTTCACATATTTTGGGTCTTAGGTGCATGCATGAATATTGCAAAGGTTGAATACAAAGGCTACGGGATTCACGGGAATACACCGATCGACTTCCGGTTCTGGTTTTCAAAAATGCATGACAAGAAAAAATTAAGAAGAGGTCGATAACATAGGTCTCACGGTTTCAGACGGAGGATCGGGAAACTGGCAGAACCAACCCCCAACTCAGTTGACGCTTCATATTTTAACTGCATGCGCCCAGGTTGACACTTGTCTTCTAGGAGATGTATGCGTTCCCTTTTGCACACATTGGAGCTGCATGTGTTGCCTCTCCCAGAACTTAGGATAAAAACATGTTTTTCACACAGCTTTGGAATAATAATAAATTATTATTCTCGAGGACTTAAGCCCCTAAGCTTAGCCCCTCTTTCCAACCTTTCAGCCCCTTTTCCCTTACCCACCCTATGGAAGCTTGGTCCCCCATCACTCTTTCTTCGTGGTCGGTCTGCACACAAGGATGTTTAATCTTTATTAATGTTCTGCATAATTACATATACAAAAATAGGCTCCTAGCCTTTAACACTTAGGCTCTCCGGCCTAATAAACACATAAGCCCACCAGCTTATCAACACTCGGATCACCAGCCTACAAAACATGATTACAATTCATAATATAACTGGGGCATGTCCTTGGGGTATTACAATCCCCTCCCCTTATTTTTTCATTGTCCTCAGTGCAACTCTTTACACAGTATCAACAAGATTTTCAAAATCTTCAAAAAGATGTGGGTATTCTTCCCTCATAGCATCTTCATGCTCACATGTCGCGTCCTCAGGACCATACTAGGTCCACTGGACCTTTACAAGCCCTATGGCTCGATTCCAGAGCTGTTTGCTTTTCCAGTCCAATATGCACACATGATACACTTGCAAGAGACCTTTTTGCTCCACCTGAATCACATTCCAATCGATTACATGATTAGCATCAAGTATATATTTCTTAAGAAATGAAACATGAAACACATTATGTATAGTCATGGATGCAGGTAATGCAAGCATATATGCAACTGGACTAATCCTTTCTAGGATTTCAAATGGTCCACAAAATTTGGCTGCCAACTTGGCACAGTTTCCCAGCTTCAGGAAACTTAGGTTAGCTTTCACTTTCAGGAAAACATGCTCTCCCACTTTAAACTCTCTGTGGGTTCTATTCTTATCAGCATAACTTTTATTCCTGTCTTGGGCAACTTTCAAATTCTGCTTAATTTTTAGCATTTTTCCTTCCATTTCCTTGAGCAACTCTGGCCCAACTACTGCCCTATCAACTGGATTATCCCATCTTACTAGAGTATTTCACTTTCTGCCATAAAGTGCTTCAAATGGGCTCATCTTCAACGATGCTTGATACCCATTGTTGTAGGCGAATTCTACAAAGTGTAGGTAGTCTTCCCATTTAGATGGTTTGTCCATCACATACATCCTTAATATGTCTTCTATCACTCGATTCACCTGCTCTGTCTTCCCATCAGACTCAAGATGATAGGTTATGCTAAAGTTTAGATTCGTTCTGAACCCCTTGAATAACCCTTTCCAGAAATTTGAGGTAAATTTTGGGTCTCTGTCAGACACAATTGTCTTTGGAATACCGCGCAATCTTGCTACTTCCCTCATAAAGATGTCGGCAACATCTGTTTCCTTGTGAGTAGTCTTTAACATAATGAAATGGGCAGCTTTCGTAAGATTGTCCACCACCACCATGATTGAATCATGTTGCTTGCCGGTCCTGGGAAATCCTGTGATGAAATCCATTGTCACTACCTCCCACTTCCACTCAGGAATGGGTAAAGGTTGCAGCAACCTTGCTGGGTGCCTTTGCTCAGCTTTAAACTTCTGGCACTCCATACATCTAGCGATGTAATCTGCAATTTCTTTCTTCATACCTAGCCAAAAGTAATGGCTCTTAACTGTTTCCACAGTTTTCTGATATCTAGGGTGCCCAACATAAGGTACGTTATGCATTTCTTTCAAAATCACAAGTTTCAAATCCTGGACATTAGGTACATAAGCTTTGTTTTTGTACAGGAGCGTTCCATCATCTCCAAGCTTATAATCTTCCACTCCTTGCAACATCTTACCTTGTTGTAGCTTCACTACCAATTTCCTGTACTACAAGTCTGCACTTGCAGCTTCCAAAAATATGCCCTTTATATCAGTTTGATACATGCTAATGGTCATAGCATGCAATTCATGCACTCTCCTGCCGAGTGCATCAACCACTTTATTCTCCTTCCCTTTGATATGCTTGATATCAAAATCGTACTCACAGAGAAACTCCAACCACCTACTATGTCTAGCGTTCAAGGTTGGCTGATCAAACAAGTACTTCAGACTGATATGGTATGTATTCAGTTCGAACCTCCCTCCCATGAGGTAATGCCTCCATTTCCTTAGAGCGTGTACTATGGCTACCAACTCCAAATCATGATTTGCATAGTTCCTTTCGTACTCTTTCAACTTTCTGGATTCATAAAAAATTACAAATCCCTTCTAACTAAGGACTCCTCCCACTCCTTTTTTGCATGCATCTATACACACTACCAAATATTCATTCGGATCTACAATCCTCAGGATTGGAGCACTGGTTAACAATTTCTTCAATTGTTGGAAGCTTCTCTCACATTCCTTTGTCCACTGAAATTTCTTCTCCTTCCTTTGCAAGGAAGTGATAGGGTGAGCTATCCTCGAGAACCCTGCAATGAAACTTCTGTAATAGTCAGCTAGACCCATAAAGGATCTGAATTATGTCACGTTCTTTGGCCCTGACCATTCTTTGATGGCCTCAATCTTCTCAGGATCCACGACTATCCCATCCTTTGAAACGATATGCCCCAAGTAATGGATTTGTTTTTGATAAAACGATCATTTTCTCAACTTGGCATACAATTGGTGCTCTCTTAGCACCTGCAGCACCATCCTCAGATGTTGTTCATGCTCTTCCTTCGACTTGGAATACACCAGGATGTCATCCAAAAATACTATGACAAACTTGTCCAAATAGTCTCTGAATACACCATTCATCAGGCACATAAAAACAACGGGTGCGTTCGACATCCCAAACGGCACCACTGTGAACTCGTAATGACCATACCTTGTTCTAAAGGTGGTCTTGTTGATTTCTTCATCTTTGATTCTTACCTGGTGACATCCTGACCTGATATCTATCTTTGAAAACATTTTGGCATCCTTCAATTGATCAAAGAGATCATCAATCCTCGGCAGAGGATACTTGTTCTTTACAGTTACTTTGTTCAATTGTCTGAAATCAATACACAATCTCAGTGTCCCGTCCTTCTTCTTCACGAATAGGATCGGCGCACCCCAAGGTAACACGCTTGGGCATATATACCCCTCCCTCAAGAGCTCCTCAAGCTGCAATTTCAGTTCTTTCATCTCCGGCGTACTCGTCCTGTAAGGAGCTTTCGACACTGGAGCTGCTCCAGGCATCAAGTTTACAGAGAAGTCAATATCTCTCTTCAAGGCTAATCTGAGTACCTCCTGGAATACATCTTCAAACTTTTTTAGTACCGCATGGTATTCAATCTTTGAGACCTCATCATTAGATGCTTCCTCCACATGGGCTACAAATAATTGACAGCCTTTCCTGTAGCACTTCTTCAGCTGCATTGCTGAGATTTCTCTGATAGAAACATCTTTGGGAATTCCTTGGACTGTTTTCCGATTTCCTTCTTCATCCAGGCAAGTGAATTCATTGTTACAATAGTCCAAGATGGCATGGTGTTGGTCCAACCAATCCATCCCAACTAGACAGTCATGAGAACCCAAAGGTAGAACATTCAATTCAACCTTTGTGCTCAGTCCATTCATGTCCACTGGATAGGACTTAATTAACTCAATGACTTTCCTCTTGGTTCCTGTAGCAAGTTGCACTAACCAAGAATTTTTATGTTTGCTTCTCGACAATTGCAAACTTTCCACCACTCTAGGATCTATATAACTATGGCTAGCCCCTAAATCAATTAAAATAGTAAAGGCATGTTTGTTGATCATACCTTCCACTTCAATCATGTGCGATTGATATTCATCTTGCTTGTTGTCCAGGGCTGCATAGATCCTTGGCATTCTACTGCCCATGTCTTCCACTGTTTCAACTTGTTGAACATTATGGACAGCTCTCAATTTTCCATTTTTGTGGGGACAATCTCTGTACTTGTGGTTCCCCTGACAACCCCAACACTGAATGGGCATCTGCCTTGGCCTTTTTCCCCCTATGTCAACCATTCTCGGCTCTCTAAACGATGGATTTCCTTGAGGACTATTTCTAAAAAAGGGAGGTTTATTTACCTTTTTCCTTTGCTCTTTCTTAAACTTCTTCTGGTCATCCTAGCCTTCCGAAAGGTAGGATTTTCTCTTTGTTGTTCATATAATCATTTGTCTCTTCTTATCGTTTCTTCCATAGTCTTAGGGTCATCATACTAGATCTTGTCACCGATGGAAGGTGGCAGTCCACTTAGATACCTTTGAATCTTAACAGTCTCATCTTTGATGAACGGAACATGCTTCAGCAATTCAAAAAATATTCGTTCGTATTCATCAATGGTCATGCTACCAAGCTTGAGTTCAAAGAAATCTTTCATCTTTTTGTCATAGTATATTTTAGTCAAGTATTTCTTATCAAAATACCTCTTGAATTCTTTCCAAGTGATATCTTTCTCTCTAATGTGTTGCACCTGCAGAAGTTGATCCCACCACATGGATGCTTTTCCTTTCAGTGGATACATTGCAATTCTTCCTTCTGCATGAGAGGAATTATTCTACAGTTGGAAATATTTCCTCATGTCAAGCAACCATGTTTCGACATCTTCCTCCTTCTTGTGTTCTCCATCAAACAAAGGAGGCTTAATCTTGTTCATTTCTCCCTTCATTTCATCCACTCCATATCTCATGTGATTTCTGGTAGGAGATGGGCTTGAACTACTGTGTGCCTCCTTATTGGAATGCTTTGGGGAGTGTCAATGATGCCTGCTAACGCTTCTTGATCTTCTTTTTTTCTCAGGGGTCTTACGACTCCCTATTTTTCTCAAGTATCTCTCCTTGTCCAACTTATTTTCTATTCTCTCCAAACTCTTCATCAACTTTAAGTTGAATTCTCTTTGTGTGTCCTTATATTTTATAAGCTTTCAGTTATCTATTTGGTGAGTTTGGGCATCTTTCTGCAATCTTTCAATGATTTTCATCATGTTTCCTTCCTTATCTATCTCTTCTCCATGTCCATTGGAGGTCGATCATTAAACTCCCAAATGGACATCCATTCCTTTTGCTTCATTCTCTGAATTGGAAGCATTATGTGCTTCCATTTCTCTGTACTCAGTGTCAATTCACTGCGATCCTGACACTTGTTGGACTCTGCAAACACAACATGCAGTCAATCAGAATTTTTAAGGCCAACCGTCCTCAACAAATCCCACAGAATTCATAAACCAAATCTATTTTAAGAAATGTTCAGATTTCATGAATTTTCTGAGCTCTGCTCAGCTTTGTAACAATTTCAGGCCTTAGCCCTTTTCTCTTAGTTCCCAACCCACGTGATCGCGGGTCATGACCACTCGCCTGTCAAAAAGGGTGCTTCACGACTTCACATTTCAGTATTCAGCTATGGGCCAAACCTGATACTCTTGATTCCTGATTTTCCGAATCGTGAATCTCCTAGGCGCTAGATCCTCTCGCTAGGCCCCTTTGATTTTGACGTTGGTCTATGAACTAGGCCCCAACTTCTGAGTGCTTCGGGACTTTGCGCTTCAGGAGGTTTCAAAGCAAAACACAACAAATTCTTGAGTTCCGAACTAACGAACTCATGACGTAGGGAAGATCAACTGTCCACGTCTACTCAGCATCCAACGGTTGACACTTGCTATGGAACTTCAGGCATCAAAGCTCCGAGACTTCAAAATTTCAGAGCTTCGGGCCTCGGGTTCCGGAAGATTTCACGCTTGCTTCCTTCCAATATCACGACTCCCGAATTTTCGGCTTCTCTATCCTTCGGGCCCACATAGTACAACTGTCATCGACTAAGCCGATGGCACGTGGTACACCTAGGAAATTCCACGTCACCCCGGGTGATGTCATCTGGCCCCACCATGTCTACTCTTTCACTTTGAAACTTCGGAGTTCAGGAGTTTGTGCAATGGCACATCCCACTTCTCCCAACAGCCGAAATCCCAAAATTACAATCTGGTCTTCTGCTTGATTCAATGGTCAAACTCTTTTCCCTAGATCTATGGTGTAGATCTCCCTCGAGACTTCAGGGTTTCGGGTTTCGGACGTTTATGCCTCAGCGCACCCCACTTCTCTCGATTTTCGAACTCCGAAAGGCTTCTAGGATAACCTTCCTGCACCTTCTTCGGATCTGATGGTCGTAAAGGAATCTCCTTTTTCCCAAACATATCATATGGCTCCAACACCCCAAGTCTTGAGCTCTCTCTCTTTGTGGTCAAATACCACACCGGCTACGGTTTCATTCTACTACTACTCCTCCTGACCTTCGTAACATGGTCAAGTAACCCCTTGGAACTCAAAAACATTCTAAGGTTCGAAATTGGTTCCTCTAAACACCATTTCCACTCGAAACCTTGGTTCCAAAGACCACTTATTTGGCCCATCTAGGCTCAGTGTTGAAACCATGCTCTGATACCATATTGTAATGTTCCCGACCATCAACCCCACTGGCAGGAAATGCTACTATGCGGAACATTCTCATACATATATATAAATAACATGCATATTAAATCAAATTAAAAGATTTAACATAGAATTAACAATATATATCCACTTGCAACAGAATAGATGACAATATTACAAGCATCACAAACATGCATTTTAATTGAAATTAAACACATAATTATACTTATCTTTGAAACTGTAGTATCTCCACCAACTACGTGTAGACCTTCCATGAACCTCCCAGCCTTAGACCACACTGCTCATCACGCTCAGCAGTGGGTCACCCCTGAGCTGGGACTAAGCTCCACCTAAGGCAAGGGAATCCTAGACTAGCTTGAGGTTACAGGAAAATTGCACAGAGCAACCAAAAGGATTCTCTCCAGGAGCCTTCTTACGCCCACTACTCATAGACTCTCATTCCCCACATGCATGTTCCACCCGGGAGTATACACCTTCATAAGCACAGTCCATTGGTGCTTCACCTCCCTCTCTGGGTCTCAGCAACAGGTCGAATCAGGAATTCTCAGAGCTCTGTAGCTGGTGCTGGACTCTCTCTGGGAGAAAACCACTTCCCAACAGACTCTCTCACCTAGAGAGAGCTTCTCATAGGTTTGACAACCTGCCTCTTCTACCACGGGCATGACAACCCGCTTCTTCAGCACACTCCTCGACTCATCTCCAACCAGGTGAGGACAACAACAACGGTTCAACACTCATTCACAAGGGATGACAGTAGCAACAACAGATGGGCATGGCAATGCAGGCGGAAAAATTCCACGCTAATACACGACACATCTAAGGCGATTACTTAGGTGTCGGGTTCCTCAGAAGACACAAAACAATTCACAGATTTCGGGTCTCAGGTGCATGCATGAATATTGCAAAGGTCAAATACAGAGGCCACGGAATTCACGGGAATACATCGGGTGTCTTCCGGTTCTGGTTTTTAGGAATGCGTGACAAGAAAAAACTAAGCAGAGGTCGATCACAGAAGCCTCACGGTTTCAGACGGAGGATCGGGAAAATGGCAAAACCAACCCCCAACTCAGCTGACGCTTTAGCTTTTACTGCATGCCCCTAGGTTGACACTTGTCTTCCTGGAGCTGCATGCGTTCCCTTTTCCACATGTTGGAGTTGCATGTGTTGCCTCTCCTAGGACTTAGGATAAAAACATGTTTGTCACACAGCTTTGGAATAATAATAAATTATTATTCTCAAGGGCTTAAGCCCCTAAGCTTAGCCCCTCTTTCCAACCTTTCAATCCCTTTTCCCTTACCCACCCTGTGGAAGCTTAGTTCCCCATCACTCTTTCTTCGTGGTCAATCTACACACAACGATGTTTAATCTTTATTAATGTTCTACATAATTACATATACAAAAACAAGCTCCTAGCCTTTAACACTTAGGCTCTCTAGCCTAATAAACACATAAGCCCACTAGCTTATCAACACTCGGCTCACTAGACTACAAAACATGATTACAATTCATAATATAACTAGGGCACGTCCTTGGGGTATTACAAGTTACATTTACGAGACTGATGAATGATGTATTACACCCATATTTAGATTCATTTTTATAGTGTATTTGGATGATATATTGGTTTATAGCTCTACCTAGGAGGAGCACATCTCACATCTCATGTAGGTGTTATGGACTTTGAATAAGCGCCAACTATTGGCTAACCTCAAGAAATGTGAGTTTTCTCAGTATTCATTGGTGTATTTGGGGTATGTGATCGATGGATGGGATCTCAAGATAGATCCCACAAAGATAGAGTCCATCATAAAATGGTTAGTTCCTACTAGTGTCACTGGAGTTAGGAGCTTTGTTGGGGAAACATAGTACCTATGAAATTCATAGCATCATTTTTAGCGATAGTTGCACCACTCCATGCCATAATATCCAATAGTAAGAGTTTATAGTGGGGAAAGAATCAACATAAATCTTTCGACAAGATAAAATTAAAGATCGATCAAGCACCAATTCTCACATTACCTAATTTGCAGAAGATATTTGAAGTGGAGATAGATGCAAGTGGGTATGCTATGGGAGCAGTTTTGATTCAAGGAGGTAAGCTACTATGATATCATTCCAATATGTTTCATGGTGGAGTTTTGAACTAACCTACATATGATAAGGAACTATATGTCATATTTCAAGATATTAAGAAGTGGAAACACTATCTGGCGAGTAAGGAAATTGTGATACACATTGATCACTAGCCACTACAATATTTTCAAGCCTAGAGTAAGATACAACAAACCAAACATTACAAATGGATGGGGTTTTTGTAGCAACTCCATATGGTCGTCAAGTATAAGAAGGGTGGAACTAATAAGTTGGTAGACATGCTTTCAATGCCACCCACATCTAATATTATATCTTTTATAAATCTTATGCACATGGAGAATTTTACTCATGATGCATACAATGAGGCATACATAGAATATGAGGACTTTAAAGACGTGTTTTAGTAGCTACATGGACAAATTCATGTAGATGAAGGTGACGACAAGGCTAACTATCATCTCGAGAATGGATTTCTTTATAAGGTAGAAAATCTATGTGTTCATAAAGGTGAAATATTGTAGCTTATCAGAGAGGTTCACACCTCCAAGGTTGCATGACATTTTGGTGTTGGGAAGACGGTTGCTAACTTACAAAGGTATGTGTATTGGCCCAGAATGAAAGAATATGTAGTTTGATATATTAGAGGATGCATGATTTCTTGTACCAGCAAGCCCAGTTATAGAAAGTAAGGTCTATACCATCCATTACCTATACCCACTCAACCTTGGGAAATCATTTCCATGGATTTTATGGGTGGTTTTCCAACAATCAAGAAGGAACATGAATATATTTTTGTGGTAGTTGACAGGTTCAACAAGATGTGCATTCTTATACCTTGTAAAAATACCATCAGAGGACAAGAAGAAACAAACATGTTCTTTGAACAGGTTTGGGTGCACTTTGGGATACGAAGGAGAATCATCTTAGACATGGATACTAAATTTATTAGTGCCTTTTGGACTACACTTTGGGAGAATATAAACACAAAGTTGAAAAGATGTACAACATTCCATCCACAAACAAAAGGGCGGACATAAGTAGTCAATGAGACATTGATACAACTTTTGAGGGATTACAATAAGAAGCATCCAAATATCTGGGATGAAAATATGATCTAAATTCAACACTCTTATAACAGAGAAATCCATATTTCTACTAGTAAATTGTCCCCTTTAAAAACTTGCTTTGGAAATTTTCCACCTTCACCCTTGGATGTTTCCTATGGATAGCAAGGAAAGACTGAATTTGTTTACAGTTGAATAAGGAAAGACTACATGACTACATGGTCCTTGTAAGAATATCAAGGATATGTGGTATGACCCTTTTGATGTATTTGAGAAGGTGGGTAACAATGCCTACAGACTCATTATATCCCCATACATGCACATTTAGTTAGTAGTGAATGTGGAGAATCTAAAACTCTATGAGCCTTCCATGTTGGATCAAGAAACCGAGGAGAAGGTCCTACTACCATAGAGGACTTAACACCAAATGATCAAGAAGATTTTGTAGAGGACACAATTTTGTAGAGAAAGTCTAGAACTACAAGGTAGGGGTAGCATGACCTTTGGCATATTGGGTTGAAAGGACAATTTCTAGGCAAAGAAAAATGGTACTCTAGAGAGAAGGTAGAGGAAAAATTCCCTCACCTAATTTAATAAATATTTTGGGGACCAAAATCCTCCCAAAATGGGTAGGTACGATCCAAGTTGGATCATGATATAATTTTTCATCTATCTTGGTACTTCTAGATGGAAAAAAAATAGAGGAATAATCTTGTAGGGCCATTTTAGTGGCAGGTCCCAATTTGAAAAATTGGGGTTCAAAACCTTTTGGATCCATTTTGAGGAATTAAATGGAATTTTTTTATGGTTACAATGTCCAAAAATTATGGCACACCCTTGAGATTGCTCTACACATTGAGATGTTTACAATGGTGCAAAAATCACCTCAATCATAGCTCACATGTGAAAGTTATGCCTCCCGCAAGTTGACCTACCTTGTTGACCAACATGGTACGAGTGGATGCCACGTCAACCTCCGTTACTCACACAAATGGGGCTAGACATGTGTGTACTTTCAAGAATATTATAGAAGGTACAAACCTTATCACTAATTGAGGGTTGAGGAAATCAAAACCCTAACCCTAGACAATTATCGAGCTACGTTAAATACGGGTTGCTAGGAGCATAAATGGTTAAATTCTTAAGCATTATTTTTGTTCCATAGTTGAACAGAGCATCTAGGAGTGCTATTTTAAGAGAATAACAGAGGAGGAAAAGGTTTTTGAGTAGCCATACAGGCCACAGTGTCAAATTCATCTCCACAATGAATGCCTCTTTCTTTGTATCTACATTTCCATAATTTAAGAAAAGAGAGCAGAGCATAGGCCGCACCTTCTAGTTGGGTTTTCTCTCAGATTAGGTTTCCTAGGATATACATTGTGTTCATTTTTGCATGGATAATGTTTTATTTTGTTCATTTCTTTCATTTGTGTATTCAATTATTTTCATAAATCTGAGCAATAAGCTAGTAATAACTAATTTGGGTTCTAAAGAAATAAATTTCATAATCTAAGATTTCATTATAGTATAAGTTATGTTGTGAAAAAATATTCTAGTGGAATATCCACGATGGTTTATAAATCATATATATTCCACGATTCCCAAATCTTATTATGAGACCTCTAGGATGGATATGGGGGACAATCAACATGGTTGTCCTAGGTGTTTTATCAGTTTATGCAAATTGGTTGCTTATAAAACTGCATATAATAGATGGCAGACGATTCATTAGACATAGAGATTTGATGGGATTTATTTTAGGTAAGTATTGTGTATAATATTCATAACTTCATCCACTCAAACTAATGACAATTTTTATGTTTTGAATTACATTGCATGAATAGATGTGGTATTTATGGAGAGTTTGTAATTTATGAGGCCTGAAAATGTCAGAATTTATAGGTTTTTTTTTTTAGTAAAAATATTTGCTATATGTAGGGTAGAGACGAGATTTATCTGTAAATGTAATAACTTCAATGAATGTACATGGTGGGAGGGGCACGTTAATACCTACTTCTGGGATTTTATTATCATCTTGTTATGGAACGTGAGAGAACACTCATTGAAACCATCTATGTTATCTATCGGAGAATATAGAATTTGTTGATTATTCAACCAACCTCTTGTTTGCAACTGAGAAAAGGGAAAAAAAAATCAAAATTTGGAGAAGGTTTAATGTTTGTCTTTATGTTTGTGCATAAGAAGTGAAGATTGTAGGGTTTGATTGTCAGTACTTTTCTTTTTGCAGGCTTTTACAAAGTCTCTAGAAATGTCAATCCTTTCAGAAATAGGGGACCATACCTTCTTGGTAGAAAAAATAAGTCTAAAATATCATGTGTAGTTTGAAGATTTAGCTTTATATTAATGTCTATAAAAAACAAAATAGGTCAAATGAATTGGAGAGTACAACAAATATTAATAGCCAAGAATTTGGGTGCATTAAGTATCCCCATAGGTGATCAAATAACATCAACAAAGAGACGTAGGCTTGAAAATAAAGGACAACATGTTGCATGGAAGAAGGGAGACGGTCCCGCTCATCATCTGAATTAGTTGTCCAAATGTCAACACTAAATTCATGTTCATAATATCATCTAGTCAGTGGCCTATATTGATAGGGCTTGCAGATTAATCATGGGTAGTATCAAAATGATGTTTTTGGTGGTTGAGGTAGAAACTGAAGAAGAAGTGGGATCACTCCTATCATCCAAGGCCTCGGAACCTCTAGTAGAAAGGAAAAATCTAGTAATACATATTTGGGTTGCTCTCACTATTTAACATGTGTGTGTGTGAGAAAGAGAGAGAGAGATAAAACAAATAATTACAATAAAACTTATATAAAAAAAAATCAACAACTTAGTTTCCATTTACAACAAAGCTCAAAGCCATTACAATAATATACTCATTCTCAACATGTCACTTGTGGGAATTGAACATGGGTGGGGAGGATAAAAATTGTTGCTCCCAACCACCCAAGCTAAACCCAATTGAAGAAATCTAGATTTTTATTGTCGATACTCATATTTTGAAGAATTGGTTGATGCTCATGTGCCTTATATGCTCTGGAGATTCATCCATTGCTCCTTGAAGAAGGATGTTGACTTGCACTGAGTGGTAAGGTTTTAATGATGGCATCCCATTCCCACTGTGTGGCCACAATATCCTGGCCAAGTCACCTCATTCTCCCTTTAGGTAGTTATACTTTATTCTTTTATCTCTTCATAGAATGGAATTGAATTGGATTTGTGTTATACTATAATAGTTTTGTGGTGGAGTCAATGTGTACAGTTGGAAACTATTCAAATTTTGTAGGTTGTGGAGGATGAAACAATGGCTCCATGCAACTTTCCAAGTGGACCATTGTTGTCGAAAAATTGCATGCTTTCCTGTTGAATACATGCATTAATAATAGAAGTAAATAAGTGTATCAAGTGGTGGCTCTTGACAGCCTACCTAATGGATCACGCTTCCCGAAAACATGCATCTCTAGTAGCTGAATTAATGGCAGAGCATTTAATATGAATGAAAACCCAATTAAATGGACTGCATTTTAAAGCTTTTCCATTTTTAATAAATCCCACCCTATCCTACCAACTTTAAGATTTATTTCAAGCCATATCCTACCAGTTTTAAGCCTTGCCCAATCCTATAATTGGGACTTGAAAGTGTTAATTGGACTTGTCCACAGTCGGTCATTCATTTACCTCGTCCTAGGTGCATGCCATCATCTCGTTAAGTAGCATTGATGATAGGAATGGTTGAATATATCAATGGGTTGATCGTAACATCGATAGTTGAGGGTCGTTTTTTGGGAGCATTTTTCATAACTTCTTTTCAGGGTAATGGAGTATTCACTGCAACATGGTCATTTAGATCGTCATTAGCATCATTTGAAGGTAATGGGTTATTCATTATAGTATGGTCATTTAGACAGTCATTAGCATTGTTTGAGGGTAATGGATAAAATAAATTTACATATACTAGGGGCAATTAAGTCCCATCATAGTGACTCGACCAATCAAGAATTGGATGTATAAATTTAAAATATTCAATAAATATATGTGTTTTAATAAAAATGAGTTAGATATACATTTCACAAAAAAAATGGAATGTTTTTAAAAGAATTTGTCAATTAATATGAAGTTAACATGCTTTGACTTCGTACCAAAAACTATAGTCCCTGATGAGGCAGGGACTAATAATTTCATCCATAGGTCGATAAACATCGAGCTCGACTCTGGCCAATTCTAAATATAAAATCCATGTGATGAGATTATTTCATCATTCACATTTTCTCTTTGTCATTTAAAACAAGAATAAGTTTCTATGTAGCAAGTACGTTCCTTTGCGTGAATGGCCTTTGACGCCCCTTACCATGATAGAGAAGAAGCCATGTTGGTTGGAATGAATATTATGCTAGTAGTGGTATGGAGACAAGCACCCCAAAGACCAAGATAATTATCAATTATATACTTGTATGAATATTAAGCTAGCACAGCCTTGCAGATGGGCACCCCAAGAGGAAGATAATTACAAATTAATACATGTATCTTGATACAAGTATCCTAATGTATCATTGTAACCTACTTAACAAATGCCATCACTAAAATATCATGTTGTGTCAATGCCTAGTCTTGCATCTTGATCCTCAAAAACTCTGCTAGCACAGTTATTCAATATTAACACATGAAAAATCAGTTTTGCATGATTGCATGGTCATTAATTATTGAGATAAACTATGTGGTGCCATTCCATTCGAAGAGCATACGAATGCATCTGATTATTCCATTGGAAGGTTGTTGGCATAAGAGTGGTGGCTTGACTGGGAATGGAAAAGAAAATGGTAGCAATGGTGCATTACTGACATGATAAATAAAATCCATGAGCCAAAAATTAGTTTTCCTTCATGCTCATCCTCATGACATGAAATTCCAAAAGCTAATATGACTCATGTCAAACTTGAAGTCTATGATTATCTATACTATCGAGTGGAATAGATGCCCTTCTTATTGGAGTCCCAAAAAAATTGATTTAGTTCCTATTATGGATCTGTATGACATGTCCCTCTTTGTTTTTAGAGATAGTTATTTATTTGCTTAACATTAATTGGATCGAGAGACGTTTTCTATAAGTGATGTGTAATTGTTTCCGTGCTCAATTAACTTGTAGTTGACACACACACACACATATAAAGTTATAAGTGATCCATACAAAATTATAAACCCACAACAAATTCAATATTGTGGTTCCATTTTCACCAAACTATTTTGTTTGGTTTCTTAAAATATTTACATTACTTTGTAAGTGAATTAGAACATTTATAATCTTTAAATCATGTTAAGATATTATGTGTACATTTAAAACTTATTAGATTATGGAAGCATATTTATTTTTAAAAGAAAGACAAACTAGATATATTATTAAAATAATTTAGTTATTACTTGTATTTCATAGAATTATTTTTCAAAAACATTATTGTAATTTTCTAACAATCTATCAAATTCTAGTTATAATTAATTCATCGAATTCCAATTATAATCAATTCTAGGTTAAATACCATGATTTGTTTACAACAATACCATGATTTGTTTACAACTGAGAATTGAATCAAATGGCATTAGTAGTATAATTCACTAACATTGTAAAAATGGTATGTTGCCCTATTTGATTTGATTAAAAGTTTTTGTCAAAAGAAAGAGTTAAAAAAATAAGTGTGACTATGCACAATTTATAAAAATGTGATTATAGCCATCATTTTCCAAACATGGATAGTATAGCATTATAGTTAATGTAATTATGTAATTATATTAGGAAGAATTATGTAATTATATTTGGTAAAAGAGTTATGGAATTATATTAGGTGAAAGAATTTACCCAAAAAGCATAGTAGCAAACAATAAATAAGATATATATTGAACTCGCCATAGATAAATACCATAGATAAATAAGAATAGAAAAATGATAAACCACCTTAAAAACATATGACCAAATGATAAATAAGATATATATTGAACTTATAATAGATAAATTAGAAAATGACTCTTATTTATTTTTTCAATTACTTGATTATGTCCTTTATGGATCATGTACAACTGAATAAATCTATTTCAGTGTAAGTGCATAGTCCATTGGTTTCACTGTTTGTTGCACTAATAGTGCATTGGTTTCACTGTTTGTTGCACTAATTTCAATACATTTCCTTCATTTGAGTGTTTTGTTGCATTGATTTTAGTCTATTATCTTCATTTTAGTGTTCATGCATTGGATTCAATGGTTGCTCCATTAATTTCATCCATGACATAACCTAAAACAATAGGGTGCATTGGTTTAAATCATGATACACTGAAGAATGATTTAGAGAAATCAAGTGGTTGCATAGGGTGAATTGATTTCAGTGATCATACATTGAAAAATAATTTAGACTCTTGAGCAATCAAGTAGTTGCATTGATTTCAACAATGTAATAACCCAAACTATAGGGAGCATTGATTTCAATGATAATATTAAGTTGTGAAAAATGATTATGGGTATTTATCAAGTGAAATGGATTGAACAATAGCATAGTGCACACCAATTTCAAAATACATATTATGATGTTGCAAAAGAGATCGCCCCCCATAAGTTGATGTCCATCACATTGTTTGAATGGTTGTGATTCATGTGTTAGTATTTGCACATTAAAACCATTATATTATTAAGATATATAGAATGCATTAAAACCAAAAGCATGCAAAGAAATAAAATAGAGTTATGAGGAGCATAATAGACAAGAAAGACAATGTATCAAGGTTTAAATGTTTGAATGGTTTTCAAAATCAACTTTCTTTCTCACATTATTAATATGAAAATATTGAAAAGATTGAAAAACTAGAATGTGTGAGTAAATGAGAAAGTTAAAATAAAAGATGATCATTTTAATTTTTAATGTGGATAATTTGATATGGCCTTCTTGATAGTACTTCTTGATAGTACTCTTTATATTATAAAAGATACTTTGTAAATTTCAAATGATCAAATTCATTTCAAATATATACATATACATAATGATGATCTTCTATCCACTAGTGAAATGACCTAAATCCATCTTAATATTGAATGTACCAAGCACCAAGAGGGAACAATTCCTCAAGGTGAAAACCTTTCTTCAAGTTTTACACTATAAAAAAAAAGGTTTACACAGATTTGATCCCTCTCAACTTTTGGTAACCTAGATTTAAAATAAATCTATACTAGTTTTTAAACCCTAAAAATTATTGTCTGAACTAAATTTTAACATTTACACTGATAATTCAATGATAGACTTTTACTCTGATAATCCGATGATAGTTCAATTAGTTTGATTTGAAGAATCTAATATCCTAGATGCTAGTCTTCATGATGCTTTCCCGAGCAAGGCAGTTTCTTTCTTTCATTATAAATTTTCTTTTATAGGTATTGTATTGCATTATATTGATAGACAAATTCAAAGAAGTGTATATTATGTTTTAGTGGAAAAGCCATGAGAGACCTAGTATGCAAAATATCTCTTGTTCGGATGTCCAAATATGCATTTACTTGTGATAAATTTAATAATGTTTTCCACTATACGTGCATTCCTTTGAAATATTGTTCATATAAATGTCGTGCCTTGCAATGATTTGCTATGTAATATGATCTTTTGTAGGTTCTGTCTCTGATTAATTACCACGGATCTACTAGTTTTTCTGAGGTCAGAAGCGGGGTTCAAAATTGAACACGTCACGACCCATCAAACGCCTTCCAGCACGTCCCAAAAATATAATAAAATATTTAGCCGTAAAAAAAAAATGTTGGCTTTTGCTTTTGTCATTTTCTTGAAAAATATGAAACAAAATAAAGAATTTCATGTGAAGGGTTAGATTTTTAAAATTCCCATCATACTAATTTGGGTTTTTGTGGTAATTTGGTGAGTTCGTGGAGCATATCGTCGTCACTATCTCTCTTCACGTAGCCACATAGTCAGCTTTTACCTAACCAATACCGTAGTTTCCAGTTGCATGATCATCTCACGGTTTCGCAAAAATGGGGAAGGTGGACATAAATGTTTCCCTGACTCGGTCGCGTAACATTCACGCATTACCATTTTCACAGAATCCTAGTCTAGGATTCAAGGTAGAGGCTAGTACTTTTGGGGCCCCGTCTCTCTCTTTCTCCACAAATCATCCACCTCAACAAAAATATATTTCTTTATAAATACAAAATTCGCGATTTCATTTTGAGTATTTTGTTTGTGTTGTGGTGGATCCTTATCAACCCTTCTAATTCAAACGTGAATCTGGCTAGACAATGAAATGAATGGGGAAGGCCTTGAAAGTAAGGAGAGAAGGTCCTGAAAGCTAATATTTCATGCATGAAGACCCCAGGATTGGTGAATCTAGAAGATATTGGTCATTGCAATAGGTCTCGGGCGAGGGGAAGCATCTTCTGTTACTTTTCATTTTTGTGAAGCTTCAACTAACTGACAGTGAAGAATTGGAGTGAAGTGAGTGTAATGATTTAGTTGGGGGTTCCAATCTGGCGTCGATTGCAAGAGGGTAAGAGTTGTTGTTTTACTAGAAATGGTTCTAATGAACTTCATTATTTGTTGTTTTACTGGAAATGATTCTAATGAACTTCATTATTTGTTGTTTTTCCCTTTGTCTTAGCCCGTGCATTGCTCACATGTGTTCTTCGTCACTTAGATGTTGTATGGTATTGTTCTCTTAGCCCATGCATTGCTCACATGTGTTCTTCTTCACCTAGACGTTGTATGATATTGTTTTCTTGTTTTATTAAATTTTGATTTTTGATTGCATGGTCAAACTTGGCAATTAGGGTTGTGTGAGCTTTAACTAGGTTTTGATCGAATACTCAGCTCAAGTTTTGCTATACATTGTGGGATTTTAGGTTGCAATGGGGTTAGCTTTTAGGTATTATTTTCGTTAATTTTGTGAAGGTCATGTATTGGAACATCTAGGTATTTCTCTGTTTTGGGATGATTAATGTTATGACTTCATGGATTTCACAATGGGGTGGGAATAGGTTTTCAGGAGGACCCTTCTTGTAACTGGATTGGAGCTTTATTGAAACCCCAGTTCTACCCATTGCCATTGCACCTCATCACTTCACATGATTTGCATTGTTAATTGTAGACAGGTAGCAGATGCATATTGATCTTTAAACTGAACCCCTCTTTCCCCTCCACTAGAACTCATAGACTGACCTCAAGGAACCCTTGAGATACCCTTGAGAATGGTCTTCTTTCTGGCACAGAGAAGTTATGTCTTTTGGTTGAAGTTTGCAGTATTGTAGGAGTTATTTTTTAACTTGCAGATGTAATATATGTACATGTATTTTCATTGTTTTGAAATTTCTTGAGTTTTGTTGTTGTGATTTTTTTTTAGTTTTTAATCAAAGAAATTTGATGGCAATATTTTTCTCATGCTCTATTCAGTCCACACTATTATCTTCTTTTTTTAATAATAAATTTGGACTAGCGTAATGATGTTTTTAAATTTAGAAAATAATTTTGTCTCCAAAATTATGCATTTTCACAATTGCCTTGCTGCATTATTTCTGTTCACTTTTTAAAAATCATCTATAAAGTTATTTTCCATAGAGATAGCCATCTATTTTTTAACACTAATAATTTTAAGACACTAATAATTTTGGATTTATTGATTTTTTTATTAGAGATAAATTTGATTAGAAAAGTAATACTTTATTTAACATATTTTTTATGAAGTGTATACTTAATTTATTGTTGTCAATTGAAATGTAATTTTCAAGAAACTTTTCATTGTGGAAGGGTTGCATGAGTATTTACCCTTCTCACTGAAATTAGTTCAAGCAAGAGGTTCAATCCATGGTTGATATTGCAATGTTCGAAAACAAAGTCCACCCATCCAAACGTTTGTCCTTTACGACCAAATTACACTAGCATCATCTATTGATTTAATAAGCCGTAGGCTAAAGATTCTACCAAATGATGATTTTTTTCGGGGATATCTACAGAAATGGACTTTAAACAACAAAAAACAGTGATTCCTGTAAATTTATATAACCGGATTCAGGTGAAAAAATCCATTTCGTAGAACAGCTATCAAAGGCCATTTAATATTGTCACGCACAAAATCCAACCAAGTTTCAGGTGGCATGATCTCTTGTGGGCTGCCCCTTCTGTTATTTGTATTTATATAGGTGCCAAATTCAACCTGGACGAAGATCCTTGTGAATACTACCTTGTTCATTACATTTGCAAGAGCTATGCTAGAACTCATGAATATAGACTTCGAATAGAGTTATTCAGTGCAACCAATGCATATTTTTCCAGTTCTGAATTTATTGTTGTTCATTCAAGAAAATCTCAATTAGCGGTTCAATTTCTCCTTGTGTTTGTTTCGTATATTACACACATTCAAAATTTGCTTCCACAATTTCAGCGGTTGTTGGATTGAATTTGGTTGGTGATCCAGCTTACGTCTGGATATTTTGTGCCTTGAATTCAAATTGTTCATTTTAGATTACAATTCAATTTATTTCATTTCATTATCTCATTTCAACAGAGATTTGTGTTGTTACAGGGTGGGAAATATATTAAATACGGAAAAGATAAGAGCAACCCGCAAGGATTGCCACGACAACAGCCATATAAATGGCTATCAAGAGGGTGCCAACTCTATGTATTAGTGTTTGGTACCCACCTGTGTGGGCAAGCAGACAGTCCTTGAAGGAATAAATATAGGGATAGATTGAGTCTACTTCAAATTGAGTCAAACCAACAATCAAGAAATAAGAAGTTTCAAATCAAGACACTTTAGATAGGGGTTTTGTTTGATCAAATAGAGTCCAACAACAATGGCAGAAAGGAAGGCAGGGATAAATAAGGATCATTCCACCTCTTCCCAAAAGCTAAGGCATGGTAATAGCATATGTAGTGATGCAACAACATGCCAACGTTGTAATACCAATTGTAGGTGCAGAGCCTCAAACTCTGTCCACTATTCTCATTGGCTTCCTAGACAAATTCTAGACCCTTCATGGAAGCTTCTCTATTTCTACCACCTCTAGCCAACACTCTCTTTGTTGGCTACCCTCCATGGATACTATCCCCTAAGCAATAGAAATAATTTGATTGGAATTGTTAGAGCTAGTGTGAGTTAAGGATAGCTTTGATCCACCATGGGCCAAGGTAACCTTATCTCCAATAATTCCCTTCAACTCTTGCACAAGAGAAATAACTCCATTAGAATTGTGGGAATTGTCAGAGCCACTCTCAGCTTAGGACAACTTCAATATACCATGGGCAAAGTACTTCTTTCTCAAGATTAATTTAGTATGTAAACTGCAAAATACTCAACTATATTGCATTGTTGGCGTGATTTTCTCTCGGACATATTTAACTAATATGTACGTTGAACCAAATTGAGCTTGGGAAAAAAATTCACCCAAATACGAACTTGAGCACCTTTGCATGTTTCCTTCAATGAATTTGGATTGAGTGTTTACAGTTATCTCATTCATTCAATGTCAAAAATCCCAAAGAATTAGCAAGTGGACCTAAGCATAGTAATTGTTAGTAACATGAATTAGACATATATGCTTTTGGGTTGAACACTAAGAAATTGGTATGAATTAGACATATATGTTTTGGGGTTGAAAGCGTTAGTCGGTATTTTATTGTAATAAAACATTCGCCAGTCTAAGTAAATAATGGTGATGTCTATTTTAGTGAATAGTTAGTTGTGCCAGTAAATGATGCGGGAAATTTCTCATGCCAATCTGATTACGCAGAGAAATGCAGAAGAATAAAAAGCAACATTTATAATTTGTAGAAGATCGCCTTGATTGTTTAAGAAGGGATACAATCCTCTATTACGATTGATGAAGTTTTGTTGAACCTTGCATTTTCTATTCTACTTGTGTAATTCGAATTTTGTTTTTGCTGCTGAGAGAGAGAGAGAGAGAGAGAGAGAGAGAGAGAGATCATTTTTGTTTTTCTTGTGCAGTGAGTATTGAGAGAGAATGCACACCAAAGTAATTGGTGCACATCTCTTGTTGTTGTTGAGCATATGATCGAAGTTGCCTTCAGTTATTTGTTTGCAGCATGAAAGAATAAGCCAAGCGTCCAACATCAAGAGGAGGAAAAGAACACAATGTTCTCCTTTTTTCTATGTGCAGCAAACATCCAGACTTCTCCTTATCTCTGTAAGAATGTGTAGCATCCTCCTCCATTTATTAATTCGAGTTCCCCCTTTCCTCTTCATTATTACGCCACCCATATAATTCACCTATTCTCTCTAATGGGCATTCCTCTTTCATCATCCACCAACACACTCCTTCAGAAAAATCGTGTATTCCTTTAAGAAGACGCCCTCACAACATATCAATTTGTATCAGAGAAAGTTATGTTCTTGGGACCAGAACTTCATCCACCAGATTCAATTTTTTTAGGGGGCCTTCATTCTTCTTCTCACGCTTTTGCTCAGAGCGTTACTTGCACCCTTCTCATGGTTACTCTCACACCCTCCTCAGGGTCTATTTAGTGATGTCGACCATGCCGCCTCGACGAGAAGCCTCTAGTGAGGAATCCAACGCAAACACATCAAGTCCAGTGGAAGACTTAGCGCTGGCTCTCGAAGACCTTATTCGACTCCAACAAGGAAGACCTCCAGTGACCATGTAGCTGGACACCCGCTTTCAATTACCCAAGTTTGTCGACCAAATGAATGGAGAGACGGTCGATTCCTGGATCCGTAGCCTCTCCACTTATTTCAAAACCTCGCCTGAGATGGAAGAGACCACCAAATTACAAATCACCAGTCTTCAACTAGAAGGAATCGTCCAAACTTGGTGGGACATACACTTGGATAGCACGGAATTGATCATCGAACTTGGTACCCCGCCATCCCCGACAAATGGTCGCATTACTTCATGGGATACGTTATGTCAGGCATTGAGAGAACGCTTCTACCCTCTAGGCTACCTTCAAAATTTACTCGCAAAGTGGTTACAACTCTGTCATCTTTCCAATCAATCTGTTCAAGGCTACATTGATATCTTCTGCAAGCTGCGCATCCAACTACATGTCGACAAACTAGACGAGGTATTAATAATTAAGTTCAATTATGGTTTATTGTTACCTCTCTGGCAGGAGGTAGATATTTTTTACAACGCTTCTCTGGACAAGGATTTCTTACAGGCCTTGGTCATAGAAAGAAAGGTGGCTCTTCACATTCGATATCCGTCGCATCGAACCCAGTCTGATAACCCACCTCCTTCTCATTCTCAACCTTATCCTTCTTCCTGGTTGGCGACCAACAATGCAGTTTGGTGTAATTTTCACAAGACCAACTCCCATAACTTTGTTGACTATCGAGCCATTAAAAATAGACACCCCCATCAGACCTTGTTTGCAAAGGCCACACCTACTGAGTTTCCCGAGAAACCAGAAGTCATCTCTCTCACCAACCCCACTACAGTCGACCCATCCCTCATTCTCATAACTGCGCCAAAACCAGGTCGCCCTAACGTTCCCCTATTCACTCACAACTTCCAAATTAAAATGAACTCGCCACTCTCATTCTGGACAATGGCAGTCAAAAGAATCTGATATCATAAGACTTAGTCCAACAGCTGCAACTCCCCACCACCCTACACCCTGATCCATATCACCTTGGCTGGGTACAGAAGGGTGGTCCTCACATTACTATTGCTAGATGTTGTGCCGTCAATTCCACCATTGGTCCTTTTCATGACACTGTGATTTGCGATGTGTCCCCATTAGATTGTGTCAATATTCTTCTCGGTCTTCCTTACCAATAAGATCGACATGCAAAGACGCATCAATACCACCTTAAACAAGCTAGGCACACATATGTACTTACTTCATCGACTATCACGCCACCATCACAACGAACCGATACCACAACCACTCGCCATGTTACCAATACCAACAATGTCTCTATGTGTTTGACTTGCCATGTTCAACCTAAGAACCTCACTAATCAGACACCTCCCACAGTACTCCCTCTCTACCCAGAATTTACCAATGTCTCTCAGTCTTCCTCGAGGTGCCCACCCCCTTGAGCCCTTGCTCCATCCATAGATCTCATTCATGACGCATCATTACCCAAGGCTCCATCATCTCAACCAATTACCCAAGACACTATCAAACGTCCTCTAGTTACCGCTTACCATTCCCTCACACAAGCCACAATTAAATACCGTTATCCCTTACCCTAGATTGCCTCTCAGTTTTCTCTTGGAGCGATGCGTAAATAGGGAGGTCACCCAGTGACTTACCACTCCTAGACCCTATCCACAACTAAATTTAATTACCTCCACTACGCCAAAGAATTCCACCTCTTGATGTCAGATTTGCAGAAGTGGCACCCTTACAACAGAGTCACACACTCTTCCACAAATTTCTTACCTTTCGAGGTCTGTCTTGGATTTCAGTCTCCAGCACCCACAGAGATGCCTCTCATTTTGACTACGTCGGGATCAACACATCAACACTGAGAGCAACAGGCTGACCATAATGGCATTTATGATTTATCAAAGGAACACATTCCAGTCGCAGCATCCTTGCAAGTAACACTGGATCGTGCCAAGCAACATCATGTTTCATACCTGGTCGGTAAACAATGCCAAACTCCAAAGACATGACAAGTGGATGATAGCAGACACAGTGCAACGACGATTTCCTGAGTTGCTGATGAAAGCAGGGATGCTTTCGGATATAAACAGGGAGGAATTGGACCAATAAGGAAGGATGTCGACCTTCCTTAGGAAGCGCACAATAGAGTACAATTTTTTCTGTAGCAAGCAAGGCGAGAAGGAGAAGTAATGCTATGAGAGTTTTCTTATCGTTGTCAGCGTTAGTCAGTCTTTTATTGTAATAAACCATTCGCCAGTCTAAGTAAATAACGACAATGTCTATTTTAGTGAATAGTTAGTTGTGTCAGTAAACGTTGCGGGAAATTTCTCTTGCCAATCTGATTGTGCAGAGAAATGCAAAAGAATAAAAAGCAGCATTTACCGTTTGTAGAAGATTGCCTTGATTGTTTAAAAAGGGATACAATCCTCTAATACGACTAATGAAGTTTTGTTGAACCTTGCGTTTTCTATTGTGCTTGTGTAATTCGAATTTCGTTTTTGCTGCTGAGAGAGAGAGAGAGAGAGATCATTTTTGTTTTTCTTGTGTAGTGAGTATTGAGAGAGAATGTGCACCAAAGGAACTGGGGTGCATCTCTTATTGTTGTTGAGCATATGATCCAAGTTGCCTTCAATTCTTTGTTTACAGCGTGAAGGAATAAGCCAAGCGTCCAACGTCAAGAGGAGGAGAATAACACATCATTCTCCTTTTTTCTATGCGCAACAAACGTCTAGACTTCTCCTTATCTCTGTAGGAATGTGTAGCGTCCTCCATCAATTAATTCGAGTTCCTCCTTTCCTCTGCATTATTGCACCACCCATCTAATTCGCCTCTTCTCTCTAATACACATTCCTCTTTCATCATCCACAACATGCTCCTTCAGAAAAATCGTGTATTCTTTTAAGAAAACGCCCTCACAGCAGATCAAAACTATTAAACCCACTCAAATTATAACGTAATAAAAAATTTAATAAATATATTTTAAAATAACAAAAATGTTTTTGTTATATTTCACATATTTAAATTAGTTATTTTGCTCTATAAAAGTGTTCTCCACGGGAAACATTACGCTACACTTTATTTGCATTCTCATTAACAAGCTCAACCTTTGTACATTGATAATGTTTCTTGAAAATTGTAAATATGTATTATTTAATACAAATTTATAATATTCTTAAAAAATTAAGAGGTCTATAAATTTATAGAAAATATTACAAGAAGTTATTTTTTTTTTTTTTGCAGGGGCTAGTCATCTTATGGGAAATGCATGATAACTATATGCACATTTACATTCACTGATCCATGTCCAAGTAGCGAAAACCCCCTCATTCATTCCTCTAATGTATTTTGAAATTCTCAGTGTAGGTTTTAATTTTGGCTTGATTTTTAAAAAATTATTTAACAAAATATTTATTTATAACTTAAATTATATGTCAAAATCATTCAAAATTTCTTCCGAAAAAGTGCATCAGTACATGTTATATATTTTGACTTTTGTTCAATTATTTATATGTAACTAAAAAATTAAGTCAAAATTAAATCGATGTGCAATACAAAAACTAAGTCAAGGTTAGAATTGAATTAATATTAGCTTATTTGTCAAAATTAGAATCGAATTAATATCAGCTTACCCGGAATTTGTCAAAATTACAATCCAGTTAATATTAACTTACGACAAATTTGTCGAAAGTATGGTAGAAATATTCGAATTTCAAGTCGAAAATAAAGTTTAAAAAGGGGCATTTGAGTAAAAAATACATGTTGAAATCTTTGAAATTAACAATGATATTAAAAATATAAAAGAATTGAAATTAACAACAAAATTCTCATATTGATATGGTTAAAATCTGTTGTAGATCACACTGAAAATTATAAGCTTTATGTGATAATGTATTATAATATCTAAATTTAAGTTAAAAATCAAAAAAAATATTTTTTGAGTTTATATTATTAATATGATAAATTTAATCTTAAGCCTTTTATACATTATTAAAGAATATGTATAATCCAATAATTAATAACAGGTAATATTTATTTACTCAAAAGTTTTCTATAAATAACATAATTAGAATTAGAAAAGGAGCATATCATAAAGATAAATATTAAAATTGGAGATATATAATATAATAATATAATTTAAGTACACAATTTAGTTAGGGTTAAAATTCATATTGTATACCTTCTTATTTGTGTAAGAAGGGATCCCCTCCACTCATTGATTTCATTACTTAGTTTACGAAGAGATACATACCCTACTTTGTAATTCGTGACCTTTAAGGAGGAAACAAATATTCTTAACCATTAGACCCACTCAAACTATACATATACAATATATACAAATATATCAATCTTATGATCATATAAATTAATAATGTCATAATTGTTAAGTCAACAGTAAATAATGTGGAACTCGCCAACTCTCATGAAGGTTCTAAATGCATGTCCCATCAACGTCTTTTTTGAAGATGATTTCAAATTGCTTTAAAATGGCCCTATGACCCATTGTTCCCCCAACCTTGATGATGATTGGGATCCAGGCTTGGAATTTGATGTCCCAAAGGACATATTTTCACTTTCATAACGTATTTGACCACTGGCTATAAATGGAGGATGTAGAAAATGACATTCACTTGAAAGTAAAAACTAGAATTTTACTATCTGACTATTTTAATAAACAATCTAATTTTTTTTAAGGATATATATGGACCAAAGAAAGAATTGGACGATAGTTTGCAATATCTTTTAATATGAAATAGACAAAGGCAACATATTAAAGAATTAGACAGAAGTCTACAATGTTACAGATGAATGAGGCAAGAACGGAGAAGATGAAGAAAAAATAATGGTGGTGTCAGAAGGAAGGGTTAGGTATTCCATCTAATTCTATCTTTCTTTAAATATATTTTAGTTTTTGTCCGCTAGTATTATAGGATTTTCACCCCTATGACCAGGGTCAAGGTCACAACAGAATGAGAAAATCAAGAGAACTAATTCAAACCAAAAGTAGTAAAGACATACAATATAGTAACTACCAAACAGTTATAAACCACTTACCCAGACATACAAAGTTTTGAGTAGATCTCTCTGAAAGGTCCTCTCTCTAGCCTCTCATTCTAGTATATCCTTTACTAACCTGCACACAAAGAAGAGAAAATATGCAAATAAAGTAGTTACAATAATTAAAATCTAACAGTACCCAAACATATGCACATAACCATAATTAAATATGTTAATTACACATGATTGGGGGGGGGATAGTTCTCTTATTATTAGAATGAACAACAAATAACAAAGAACAAAATCACCTGATCCTTGTTGTGGCACCGCCTGGAACCACTGTCTAGATTCCTCCTCCCATACCACTGAAGGCAACTTAGCCTCCACAGTCCTAACTCAAAGCAAGAGAGGGGAAGAGATGGAGTTTCTTTCCTCCAACATGATAACATGAGAAAGGGGTACTGGAAACATGGGTTTATAGAAAAAAAGGAATGGCCTTAAAAGCACTGGAAATGACTTCTAGTAGAATCGAACATAGATTTGATAGCATATAGGTGCTCCCCTTCTCGTCCAGATTATTGCTCTATCTATAGCAAGAATAGTTGGCTAGAGTAGTTATGCACGAGGAATAAGAGGTTAATAACTTGGAAAACTCGTAAACTTTGACCAAAAAGGCACATTTTGCACACATTCTAACAATTGTGAATAATTGAGTTGATGTTGAACACTTATAAAATATATCAATCAGGGGACATTTATGTATTCCCACTGTCAATAGCGAGGGATCCTACCACTAATGATTGCAAGCCCCAAGGTACTATAAAGACTTTAGATTCCTATCTCGGAGAAAATGAGTTGAAGTTGATGTGAAGAGATCCATTGGAAGGAGGGCATTAAGGCATCCCCATCATCTAACACGAGGAACTGAAAGCAAATGACTTTGAAGGTCTCAGACTAAAACTTTGATGGACACACCACTAAATACATCTCTTGCATGCACCAGATGGAATAGCACATGGAAGATACCCTCTAAGCAATGACCAATAATGAAAACCACTGATAGAGGCGAGGAATTCCACCAATGAGGAAAATGTAATCTAAGGTACTACACAAATCCCAAAGTGTGAATAGAGGTATTGACATTGAACACATGGGGAACCACTCAGTCAATGACCATTGACAAAATTTCATCTGTTGAGTGCAAGGTAACCTATCAATGTTGAAAATAGGCCCAGGGTGCTACTCTAGGTCAGACTATCAGAGCAATCTGTCGTAGTGGATAAGAGTTGACCCACTAGTAAGAAGTCAATGAGGACCTTCCACATTGGCAGGAGTATAGGAAAAAGATACTTGCTGATACTGAGAATGACTTGACAACTGGGAAAGTCGACATAATAAGTCAGAAAGTTTGAGGAAAGGCCAACACAAGCTAAAACTTCCCTTGAACATAAGCACGACACAAAAGTGACTTGGGAAACTTTGACTCAAGAATGAACAATGATATAAGTTTGCGACACAGGAGGCATTGACAGACTCTCCATAGTGACTAGAAGAGTAACCAATCAAAGAAGGAAAACTAAATAAATATGGTTTAGTTTCCTAAAGACATACTAAAAACCCAATTTGTTGAGACAAAGACTCGAAACTAGTGTTTTGTTCAAGAATGACATGACTGAGAATTGTTCCCAAAAGAAGTACTTTCTTTGTAGTGTGTATCTAGCATGTTGGAGCTGGTTGAACTTGCTACATTTGGAGTGACACTATAACTCTTGTGCATCTAGAGGAGGAGGAGAGGGTTATTCATACAATTTCTCCCTACCCCAGGCTCGTAACTATTAGCTAATTTGTTCATACCAATTCCTATTGTTCAATTACAATTGAAGCTTTTAGTTACAATAGCCTTGGCGATATCCTTTCGAAAAGGATCATAGAATGCAAGAAGGGAATTTCACTTCATTTTGATAACCTTTCGAAGAAGATCATAGAATGTAACAAGGGAATTTATCAATAATTGATCTACCATTTGGAGGAAATCGAAGAATGTAACGAGGGATTTATTTCAAATCCATCGTACCAACTGAGTGTGCTACTTGTTGTAGGTTTCAATTGTAGATATTAATTCAAATTGGATCATCATATAATTTTTCATATATCTTTGTACTTTATGGGTGGAAAACATTGGAGGAATTGGCTTGTAGTGCCATTTTAGTGGCAGGTCCCAATTTGAAAAATTGGGGTTTGAAACCTTTCAGACCCATTTGAGGCATTAAACAATGTTTTTTGGGGTTACATCGTCCCAAACTTACATAACACCCTTAGTGTTGATCTATACACTGAGACCTTTTCAATGGTGTGAAAATAACCTCAATCGGAGCTCGTATGCGAAAGTTATGCCTCTCACAAGTTAACTTATCTTGTTGATCACCATGGTATGAGTAAATGCCACATCAGTGCCTCATTAGAGGAAATTTGATCCAAAAATGGGCCTCCTAAGAAAATTATAAAATAATAATATGTGTGTCACATCAAAGCTGTGTATGCCATATCACATTGCCATATAAGCTTGGCTAATCTAGAATTATGAGATGAGAGTTAAAAATAATAAGAAGAATTTTAGATTCTTGTGCATAAACAATAAATGATAATAAACATCATTCAATAAATAATTACTATTAATATATAATATGAGAATAGAATAAATAATATATTATTAATTTATGATAATAAGACCCCCGGGGTGTAGAATAGTCGGCGATGGAATGTATTATTAAAGCACTATGTTATGTGAAGTCACTGGTTCAAAACGCTTGACTTACCTTGTGTTTCGCGTGAGGGGCTGCATTGAAATGCATGGTGGTTACAATGGTAGAAATCTAATAACATGACCCTCTGTCACGTGAATATGTGCCTGACTAGTTGTTGATTCCACCAATCACAATATATATATATATATATATATAATATGAATTAATAACTATAATATAATACTACTATGAATGAATGTGAATGTGGAAACATTAGAGTAAATGTATAATATGATATAATAATATATTATAATAATATTAAATATATAATATAATCATAATATAATATCAATTAATAACTATAATAAAATAATACTATGAATACATACAAAGGAAAATGCTAATACGTATTATATAATAGAGCCTGAGTGGGCCTAATGGTTAAGAACATGTGTTTCCTCTTAAGAGGTCACAGGTTCAAATCCAGAGGGGGGTAGGGTATGTATACCTTCGTAGACTTTACCAATCAAATTGTTGGGCGGAGGGGGGTCCCTTGTCCCACAAACAAGGGGGTCTCATACACCAATTTGGTGTGTTGGCTTGGTCGTGACCTTAAAAATAAATTATTATTATTTATTATTATTTATTATTATTTATTATTATTATACAAATGTGAATGTGGCCGATGTATTAGAGGATATACTTATTATAACTTATTATAATATAATACAAATGTGAATGTGTTAAAGGTAATAGAGGATATTTGTAGTATGAATTAAAGATGAAAAGTTCAACGCAATCAATTAACATGGATTAATATTATATAAAAATGATATAATACTAAATTAATAAGTTTATTACAACTTTATAACTTCTAATTAAATATTTAATAATAATTATTACAAATTAATAACTATATGATATAATATTATTATTATATAACACATTAATAATAATAATACATTGTTAATATATAATGGAAGTAGACATTATTATATATATATATAACAATAATGAAAATATAACAAATAAATGATAATAGATATCATACAATAAATAACAAAATTACTAATAATACAAAATATTCTATGTTGAGTATTTCAAAGATATTGAACATATCCCGAAACGATCTCACCAACATATTAACTAAGGTGAGGTGCACATATGGTTAAATATTGTCAAATAGAAACATAACACATTATAATCCTTGACTTTTATATGTCCAACTCAACTATTATGGTTGACTCAATTCTTTGAAATTCTATTGGTTATTGAATTTCCAACTCAATAAGCACGATTTTTCTTATACAGCCCTTTTTTGGAGCAAATTTCCTCTAATGATTACTCACACATATGAAAAATCCATGTGTGGACTTACGAAGATTCTAGAAGGTCCAAAACTTATCACTAATTGAGGGTTGAGGAAGTCAAAACCCTAACCCTAGATGACCATTGGGCTATGTTAAATATCGAGCCACTAGGAGGAGAAAGGGTTCCATTCTTGAGCATTGCATTTGTTCCATAGTTGAGTAGAGCATACATGAGTGGTATTTTGAGATGTTGGGAATTTTCCATCCACGTTTGTGTGTGTCCTGTCCTTCTTAACGCTGGGAAGTTTAGACCCGGGGTTCATCCAAAGTTGTCCAACAAAAACCCTAAAGCACTGACATGCCAATCATTGTCCGCTGAGGAAGGTCTCACCTGACATGAAAAGAGGATCACAAAGACCATGAGGTCTTGTGATAGGGATGAAGGTTGAACACACAAAAAGTCATTGTGATTGACATCCATGCAACTCATATCTGATAAACTATTAGGACTAAGAATTAAAATCATACAAACACATATTCAACTCATACATAACAGATGCATAATGGATCAAAATTTTCATATCTTTATTACTGGAAGTATTCCATCACATCGAAGATATACATTGCGTAGGACATATACATATGACAACCATAGAACCTCCTATATTTACTATATAAACTCTCAGAGTTACAACATGTTGCGCAATGTGCCCTTGCTAAAAAATAAGACATATAATAGACACAGAACTATATTCAAAGCATTAAAACAATACAACAGGCTCAGATTGAGCTCCATATTGAAGACTCATTTTTCTCAATGTCTCACTATTCTCACGAGCTAGCTAGCTAACTCTATTTTTTATGTTAGAGATTCATTTTATAGCTCTCTGCTAGAGAGCGTTGTCTCTTTCTGCTCTACTTCACTCGTTTGTCTGATAAAACTTCCTTGCACGCTTCTGGTGTATGTCAGTGCTCCATGTAGACTTCCTGCATCAAGGGAATTATTTATTGCTTGGCTAACGCATTCTCTAGTCGTCCCACATCCTTGTATGTTGTTGGAAGTAATCATTCAAGGAGATTTCTTGATGATTCCTTTCTTGATTCTGGCGGGCATCTTCTTGTTTTTCGGTGCAATTGAAAAACTTAGATCAACTCGTACTTAGTAGTCTTTAATCTTAGTGCACAACTGGAAAAACTCGGTCTAGTGTGCACTCTATGTCATTCCTAGCAAATTTCCTTAGGTGCGAGCAAAATTATGGAATGAGTGTGCACAACTTCGTTTGTGCGCGTGCGCAAAACTGAACCCAAAACTTTGGGTGCCAACAAGCCCCGACCACTATTATTTGGTTCGTCCTCGAGCCAATGACTTTATGGAATGACCGTCATGATGGATGGTACAATGTGTTTGACTTCCCAACTATTGAGATTGTCAATCTGTGGTTGTCACCATATATTTGAAATTAATAAAGATGTAGGCAATAGAACCCATGCATGAGTGTAATCGTTCATGGTGCGACACATGGTTCGATGCACCCGGAAAGGAATTGATTAATGGATTAAAGGGATGGAGCGACCCCAGGTGGGTCGCTATGTATCCACATCCATGTATGGTCGGTTAGTGTCCGCACAAGAGGTAGAATATTAAGTGCATTAGGCTCTGGTATGATCTGTTAGCACTTGGTAAATTGTTGGGCTAAAGAGAATGATCTACCAAGGTAACCTACAAACCAACTTTTAGATTGGAAACTAGCCTTCCCAATCTAGAGAGGGCTCTCTCTGAGACCTAGTATCTGATAGATAATAACGTTGGACTAACGGCTAGATTTAGATGCTTGAGAAAGTGTTTTCTAGTTTCACTGGAAAGGAAGTATAGTAATTTTTGGGCTATGGAGTCAACCCCCTGAAAACAAGAGAAGTCAATGACTGGTAAGGGAAGATTTGAGAGGAAAAATGCTAAATAGGTAATGGTCTTTCAATTTCAATATCATTGTGTATGGAGAAAGAAAGGAGAAACATAAAGAAAATTAGAGCACTATCGGAGATGAATTCTGACCTAACTTAGAAGAAAAAATAGAGTTTAAATGGTCAAGTATAAAGCACCACGAGATGAATTTTAAACCCTTTAAATATTTCCAATTTAAACAAATGAAACAAACATGAATTTGCAGGAAACAAGAAGTACATATGAATATAGGATCACAATACATCAAACCACCACCACTAGAATCTTTTCAACGAAAGCTTCAGGACTTCTGCATTTATATTTCCATCAGATTCATAAAGTTACATTCAAGAGTGCCCTGTCTACACTACTTTTCCAACCTAGATTACATAAAAAAGATCCAATATATAGAAAACTAATTCCCTCCTGGGCTTCTATGTTCGAACTACTTCCCCCTAGAATCTTGGATTCGGTTACTCTCCCCCTAGACAACCTTTTCAACAAAATTTACTAAAAATAGAAACCCGACTATGATCAATCATAACATAACCGACATATTTGTTTCAGAGTAAGATTCGACCATATGGTTGTGATAAATCAACATTTTCTTGCAAGGGGTGCCCAAGTAATCATGGGTACTACTGGAAACTCTGTCACCTTTGTATAGCAAACTCCAGTTGTTGTTGCACGATCACTGGCTATAGCATGTGCATGGTGAGTTTTTGTAGCGGATGTCTATTTTTGGTCTCTTGTGCAACTCCGGGTGGCAGCAACGATTGGGGACCATGCATCTCCTTCAAAACTTGCATGTGTTTCATTAACACTTTCTCTTCTCATTAGGTAAGCTTACAACGTTTGCACAACGAATATTCACTGCGCAAGTGTTGCTTTTGACTTCTTGTTAACGTAAGAAAGCGAGCTATGTACGGAGAAAGATTCCATGCTATGACCCAAAAATACAAAAATGGGGCTCCCTTACTCATGCCTCCGCAACTCCAGTTAGGGGATTTAGCTCGTCCTTATTTTCTTCCTCCAACTTCACCTGCAACCTTAAATCTATGACTATTTTTCTTAAAGACCAGTTCCATTTGTTCAAACTCTTCACTTGTCTCAACAAAACCGCATTTATTTCCAGTTTCAATTGAGCATTGGAGAGAGTTGCACATGCATTATCAATAGATGGTCTGTACTCTTTGAAATGTTTCTTTATTTTTTCCTTTGGCATCCTTTGTTCCTCCTGAAGCTCAATGATTACATCTTGGGCCTCTCTGAGCTTTTTTTTAAGCCAATTTACATTATTTTTTGTCGTTGTGGGTGAGATAGGGTATAACTGACCCGCTCGACTCTTCGAAGTTGTTGTTTCAATAATCTTTTTTTCCATTTGCCTTCTCAACTCTATGTTTTCTTGATCAAATTGGGCAATAATGTGTTGCACTTGCTTTAGTTGATGCTTCATTTCGTGGGTATTTTCATTTTCCTCACCTAACTCCACCTGTCTTTCATAGATTACCTTGTTTGCACCTTCAACAAGCTCTACCTTAACGATGTGCATGGGAAATCTCTTGGCAGAGGACTTGGTGTGAGGTTTACTGGGAGCTTGAATCTCCTTATTTTTATCATTCAATCTTGACCCGCTCTTCTTATGGGATATTGGTTGACTGAATGGCGAATCTTCTATTTCTTTCCCTTTTCTTTTTCCAGTAACATTTTCCTTTCTCGCCTCTGAACTATGAAGTGACGATTCCTCTACAGATAAAGGAATGTGTCCTTTAGGGTCTCTGGGAATGTTAGCCGAAATCATAAAAGAATTCAAGTCCTTGTTCAAATGTCTCAATTCTTCAACCACTAACATTTTAATTAATGAAAAATGGAATAAATTGTTGCATGGCTTATCAACCTTGGCCTGGACATAGTCTTCCATCTGTCCTAGGCTCCGACACAAGAAGAAAGGAAAGTTTAAGGGATTTTTCCCTATGAAGTGCATCAATAACCTGACGTGGTATGGATACACCCTGTAGAACCTTCCTTCACAGGTGAAATATTTTCTGATTATCTTCAGAAATTTCTCAAAAGGTTCCAAGAGATACTGGCTTGGAATGTCGGCTCCAATTTTCTGATTTCGACATTCGGGCTTGATGAAATCCATATAACATGAAACGTCTAAAGGCATGCCTTTAAAATATTCGCGCGGAGGGATCTCTGTCACAGCCGATAAAGTTTCCTCCATCACTTGGAAAGTGATTCCCACAATTGTCGCGGTGACCCCAGTAAAATTGAGGGTGAACTACTCAACCAGCTTCACATTATATCCTTGGATCCTTTCAAAGAAACACATACATCCAACTTGTTCAAAAGACTCCTTGATCGTCAAGTCTTCATTTATCAACTCCAGATCTTGAGGTTCAAGCCTCACGACCCTGCCACTTCTCTCCTTCTTTCTTATGCTTTGGGAAACTGCCATGATGTTGGTATATATTAATTTCACACACACAGTAATGAATTGTAATACCCTCTCTGCGCGACAAATAAGAATGATGAACTTTGTAGAGACTGTAAGAAAAGGTAGAAACAAGAATCTTTGTGTGACAAACAAATCAGTAACGGAAATTCTTGGCGCGGAAGTAAAGCACGACAGAGGAATTCAATGCAGTGGGAAAACTCGGCACGACAGTAAAGTGCGACGGAAAAATTTGGCGCAGTGGGGAAAATTGGCACGGTAGAAAACAAAAATGGGAGACTTGGCACGGTAGGAAATTATGACGAAATTTTTTAGCGTAGTGGGAAAACTCGGCACGACAATAGGAAATTCAGAAGGAAGAAGGTTGATTGTGAGAAGAAACAACTTGTCCAAAAATCTAGTTGGCAACGAGATCCAAAATAATTTAAGCAATGGCTGAAAACAATGGAGGAGACACAGCAAAATCAAAACAACAGACTTACGTAATGACTGGCAGCAAATAAATGTTACGTCGTGAAGGGCTCCATAGCTTGCTAAAAAAACTACGGATGACGCACAAACTCTGAAAGTGAAGAAGAGGCATGAAGGGTGACCAATATTTATGCTTGAACGGATACATAATGAAATCATGGAAAAGGACAGTAAATCCATGGCGACAAAAAGTTCGAAAGCAGGTTGAATATTTACGCAGCAAACTCGTGCAATGGGTACACATTTGAAGTCTGCGAAGTACAAATGATAGAAGTGCCATGATTATTTACTTTTCTGACTTCATGATTATGGAATGATTCTCTTAATATATTTCGGCATGACCTCTATCCCAACCACTTGAGTCGATTTTGGTACATAATTTCTACCTTTTCGACGTGACTCAAGACTTAGGGAAGTGGACCTTTACAATTTAAACGTGGAGAACCTTACACCCCTTTAACCGACTTATGGCCAGACCCATTACTCGATAATTTCGAACCACTCTTTATTTGGTCACTGACATTATAAACTTTGACGCACAAACTATGACTCATCTAGGACTAACTCTAATTGCAAAAATCACGGTGCTAACAGGATCCATTGGCTAACCATTTCTTTGATAGTTGTGCTAGAGTCGTTTGTATGCTTAATGGGGTCGGGGAATAGATATGCAGATAATGGATCATTGTGGGATATTGAGGTTCACTTGCATTTTCCAATGTAAAATTGGGGAATTGTGGAAATAGGGTGTTTCTTGGGAATCTTGCGGTGGTCATTCATATAGTGACCATGCGTGTTATGCCTCTGCTTCGTGATTCAACGCCTTTCGCAGGGACATGTGTATTGACTAATGTCAACATATAGTTGCAATTGTTCACGCATGGATGCTTCGACAAATGCCCATTCATGATATGACTCTTGATGTGCAGCCCATCAACGCACATGAATTCCTAGCACTATGTCAAGCATGTGAGTCCTCCCAAGCTCGAGAATGTGTTGTAGCCATGTAATAATTGTAGCCACTGGCTCTAATCCATCATATTGATATGATCCAAATTCTTCTTTGTGCTCCTCTGTAGAGATATGCATCTCCTTGATGATACTTCGTAGAGATTATTTTGCCACCTCTCCATGGCATCCTTAGAATTTGTGTCATAAGATTTGACATTTCTCTAACTTAATTCTCCATCTGTAGTGGGGTTGATGTAGTCGTCCATGCGCTCATGATGTTTTAAATATTTTCATTGTCCGAGCTCTGCACATCCTCATCCACTGGCTCATTATATTGATCGCCCTCATATGGATCTAGTAGCATGACCACGTGCAGGGTGTCAGTTTCAAAGGACATTTGCCTCTTCTTAAAATTTAACACCACATTATTTTCAAAGGCCAAGTCAATCCCTAGTAATGCAAGATATGGATCAAATTCATCCATGATCTCGATGACTTCAAATTCAACCTTGTTTTCACTCCTTCTATGTTTACTTCTACTTGCTCCAACCAACCTATGGGGTAGATCTTGTATTGTTTGGTTAATCAGAGCTGGATGGGTGACTAAAGCAACTTAGGCTTACCCATCATTTCCCAAGATTTCTTGGGAAAAATATTCATGTTGGATCCCAAATCCAACATGACTCCATCCATATCGTAGCCACCAAGCTCTGTTGTCATCTTAAATACTTTTCTAGTGTTCTTTTTCTTGTTGACCTGACACACATCTCTTTCCGGTAGTGGAGTAGATATGGTAGCCTCCACTCCTTTTTCTTTCATGCAAATAGATAACATCTGATTTAACTTACCTACAACTTATGGATCATTCAGCAGGTACAGACAACAGCGCAATAAAGAACTTACTTGGTTTTCAGACTTTTCCTTGTGACCCAGTGCATGTAATACTTTTGTGTGCATTGCGCATTGTAACTTCTCCTCGCACTATTATTCATATGCATTTTTCTCGACACGTACCAAATTAGTCTGCATGTGAACTTCCTCTATCGATCTCTACATCACGCACTATAATTTTTCACACATGTGAGTCTCCTCCAAGGATATTTTTGTTGCGTGCTGCAATTCTTCATGTGTGTGAGCCTCATCCAATGACCTTTGCGTCACACACTACACCTCTTCATGGATTCGAGCTTCTTCTAGTGACATTTGTGTCACCCTCTACACTTCCTCCCGGATCCATTCTTCTTCAAGATACCTTTGAGTAGCGCGTTGTAGCTCCTAGTGCACTCTTTCCTCTTAAAGTGATATTTGTGCATCTCGTAGAAATTGCTTCTACTGAGCAACATCAAACGTTGGAGGAGGATGAGCTTCTTTCCTTATATTTTCATCTATTTTTTGGATGGAGTCTTAACCATGCTCAAATTTTGCCCCTGTCTTTACCCCTCCATGGGTTACTACCCAAACGCTAGCTTCCTCATTCTTGTTCTTGTTCTTGCATGGCTCTACATGCACCATGTTATATTTGGTCTTCTTGTCCTCCCACTTCTTCAATAAGTTGGGACAATCCTCGGTTACATGTTTAGGACTATAAAAATAGGCACATAGTATGCGTGGTTTGGTGCAAAATCATGAGACATGACCAATATCACTGCAATTAAAACATGTGGGGGGTCTACCTCCCACTCTACCATATCCACGGTTGCAGCCACACCCATATCCACCTCGGGGACCTCCTTGGTATCCTCCTCTTTATGTTCCATCGCACTCACCACCTTTTTGTTCCTCTTGTAACTGGAATGCATCGTGAGTGTTATCTTGCATTAATTGGAGGGAGAGAAAACTATTGACATCGTGGCCGAAAATTTTACAAAACTCGTAGAATGGAGTGTGATTCGTCGTCTGGTATTTCTGCAAGGTGGGAGAGTGGGGTGACACATGGTCCTACTGTCTACATATCTCGCACCATTTTGACTGTCCATATGGAAATGGACTTGGCGCGCCTGTCACCACATAATTTGGAAGGATCAGACACTCATCTCAGCAACGCCCCTCAGAGTGGCATGTAGTACACCATACATGCTCATGCATGAATTTAGTCTTTTCCATGTTTTGCAGTTGTATTCTTAGTTTAGCCAATTGTGATTGAACCTGCACCAACCTAGTCAATGTCTATGTGCCTCCAGGTGTAGCTTCCAAGAGAATCATGATTTTGACCGCATCTGCCAGAGTAATCACCTTTTGTTGGTTGAGCGGGACTCGAATATGGGGTAGTAACCCTGCAATGAACCATTCTATGTGTTTCACATCTTGGATTTGGAATTTCATCCTATCCAACATTATTTTAAACCACTAGTCATAGTCCCAAATGGTTTCTCCTTCCTTTTGTTTGATCTCCTTGATTTTTGTAATGCATTGGGATTCTGACTTAGGATTTTGAAATTCCCTAAGCAGATCCTGCTTAATTTCGTCCAGGGGATTTTCCTTTATTACAGGTGAAATATCTTTATACTTCGTGTACCATGTCAGGGATCTATCCTCGAGTGTTGTCTCTAGTTGCACATTTTTAGTTGTTTCATCTATAATTCTCTTTACAGACTAGATTACTTCACAGGTAAACCAATGTTTCTTTGCATCGTCCTTACCTATTCCATGGAACACGGGAAACCTCAGTGTAATGTCTTAATTCACCATCTTCAAACTTGAGTTATTTCCTCTTCTCTGACTGCTAGGGGATCTACTTTTCCACACCACTATTTCTTGGGTAAAAGTATTGTTGACTTCGCCTTCTTCTTCACTCATCTTGTCACTTATTTCTTCTTCTTCTCTTTCTTCTACTCCAATCTTTTCATTGTCTGTTGTGTTTTATTCTTGATTAAAAATGCACAAGGGGGGTGGTACAAGGGGGGGTAAGTCCATCTTATTCTAAAAATTCTCACGAGGTGACCCAAATATTTATCTACTTGCATTTGCGTAATACCATCTACTACTATCAATTCGTCTCCCCCACCACTAAGGGAGCCTCAATATTCCTTTTCTTCTAGATCACCAATACTCTGTGCACTACATTCCTATCCTGACTATGCACCACAAATGTGCACTCTATCTTCCATGCTAACTTTCTCACTACAAATCCACACTTTGTCTATCGGTCTGATCTATGCATTACCACTTTGTGCACAATCTCTCTCTCTCTCTCCAAACAACACATTACTACTTCACGTTCCATCCTCGCTTTTTATCAGTGCACCATTGCTCTAAGCTTCATATTCTTCTAATCTTGTGGTACTCTACAATAGCCAAGGGTTGTGGACTTCATCACCTATGACTATATTATTATCACTATGGGTATCCCTACTAGACACCATCTCCTCTATGCCACGCCTCTTTGCGGGCCTATCCTTGTCTATGCTCCACTTTGGCACAACATGCACTCCCACACTACCACTTGGTGCAGTTTGTTTTCTCTTCATCTTGGAATCGACACCTCGTCACATTCCCCTGACTAATTATTTTCCACCTTTCTCTTCCACTCTCTGTCTTATCTCAAATCTTCTTGTGTACCTCTCAACACTTTTTCTCCTCTACTCTTTTGGGTCGATTCTGCACCTCACCTCATCCTGACAATTTATGGATCCTCCTCAATGGACCCATTCTCTATCTTTTTTGACTTTCCCCCGTCTTTGCATGAACCCCCTCCCGTGCTAGGGGATTTTAGTCAACCATTCGATCAGGCTCCATGTGCATTAGCCCCTTCTCGATGAACAACATTTTTATCCAAAGTGAAATTTCTTCCAGTATCCACCTTCTCGGTCCTTCTTCAAACTTTTTTTCCGCCTTGTTGAAAGAATCAGTGTATTCTACGACAAATTCAATAATGTATCTTTCTTTTACTTGATCAACGTAGAAATAAGTATCCTGACTCCACATATTTTCCAATGCTTTCTACTCTTCAAGCTTGGCTTGATCCCAAACCACTTGCTCCATTGCCACACCAAAGAATTGGTAGCAGCTTGCCTCTTTAGCCATTCATGCAACATATAAGGAAATTACACAAAGAAAATATCATGCATATCCAAGTAAAGAGATATTCCTTTCCATTGCTTCTCAATCACCCTCAATCCTTGAGTCTCTCATAGGGAAAACTCATCTTCTTTTGCTTCTATTCAATCTTGAATTTCCTCAAACATATGCTAGCTCATTTTTTCCCTTCATTGATCTCAACAAAACTTCCAAGTCTTGATAATGGAACAATTTGTTGGGTGTTTCCAGTCCACGCTTGTGCACATCCTATCCTTCTTAACACTGGGGAGTTTAGACCCAGGGTTCCTCCATAGTTTTCCAACAAAAACTTGAGAGCACCGATATATCAATCCTCGACCAAGGTTGAGGAAGGTCTCACTCGAGATGCAGAGAGGATAATAGAGACCATAGGGTCTTATGACAGGGATGAAGGCTAAACACATGAAAAGTCACTACGATTGGCATCCATGAATCTCATATCTAATAAACGATTAGGACTAAGAATTAAAATGATACACACACATATTCAACTCATACATAACAGACATTGAATCAATCATAATTGTCATATCTTTATTACTAGAATCATTCCATCACATCGGAGATATACATTGTGTAGTACACATACATATGATAGCCATAGAGCCTCCTATATTTACTATATAAATCCTCATAGTTATAACATGTTGCGTAATGTGCCCTTTCTCAAAACTCAGACATATGATGTCCGAGCTTCCTTTTATAGATCTCTTTGTTGGGAGCGTTGTCTCTTTCTGCTCTGCTCCACTCATTTGTCTGATAAAATTGCCTCGCGTGATTTTTATGTTTTCCAATGCTCCACGGAGACTTCCTACATCAAGGAAAATCTTAACTACCTGTCCAACCCATTCTCTGAATGTTCCGCATCCTTGTATGTTGTTGGTAGTAATCATTCAGGGAGATTTACCGATGATTCCTTTCTTGATTCCAACATGCATCTTCTTGTTTTCTGGTGCAACTGGTAAAACTAAGATCGATGCATTCTTTGTATTCTTTAAGCTTGGTGTGCAATTGAAAAAACTCAATCTGATGTGCACTCTATGTCATTCCTTGCACATTTCCTTGGGTACGTGCAAAATTATGGAATGAGTGTGCACAACTTTGTTTGTGCACGCACGCAAAATTGAACCCAAAACTTTATGTGCTCACATGAGAGAATAATAGAGGAAAAGATTATGTAGCGGACACATATGCCATAGTGTCAGAGGAAACTCCACAATGAGTGTCTATTTCTTTGTATCTACATTTCCATTATTGAAGAAAAGAGAGTAGAGCATAGCCCTCACTTTCTAGCTCAGTTGTCTCTCGTATTGGGTTTCCTAGGATATTGTAGATTTTAACCTTGTAGAATTATTTACTGCAAATAAATATTCAGTAAAAGAACAGAAACGATACAATGGAAAATACAAACATTACACAAATTTTTTTCCCATGGAAACCCAAACCAAGAAAACCAACATATTTTATATTCATTCATAGTGATACATTGTTTACAATACAATACACATATAGGATCCAGTGGCATCCAAAACCCTAACCTAATGACCTGGATTAGTCTACAACCCTAATTCCTTAACCGAAAATAGAAAACCATAAGAAAAAACCGTGTGCCTAAAAAATTCCCAACAATGGACACGAAATCGAGGCAACATGAAAAACGAGGCAAAAAATGTGACA